>LQNS02278129.1:18995782-19016262 GCA_001587735.2 Parhyale hawaiensis
ACCGCAAGAGAAACGTGCTAATGACCTCCCGTAGCGCCTGTGGTGGTCACCCGTGTTCAGCGCTACGAAAGTCTACGGGACTCGCGGGACTAGCTTCGCTCATTTTATTATGTATGCCTAAATGTTAATTAAAAACGACCCTAATCCGTAGCTATTAGAAGACGAAAACACTTCTAAAGGCTAGTAGAACAATCGAGCTATCCGCCTTTGCATGAAACTTCCATCTGTAGGAACTTGACAGCGTGACAGCGGTTACAAGAAAAACCCTCAGTTCCTCAAACTTTATATTCAATATTTCTAGTTATATTCAACGAAATTCCCGTAATTGGCCAAGCGGATCGCTTGTTCCAATGTTGAACTTACATGAGATGTAATTTGATGAAAATCGCTTCCGTTAATCTCGAGCTATTAAGTGCCGAATTTGTTAAAGAAAGCAATGGGCGAAAATTCACTGAAGCTCCCTCTTAAGCTCCAGCAAAAGTCCTGGCATTAGCTGGGCACCGCCCAAGCCTGTAATCCTTACTTAGGAGATGCGGGAGATCGTAACGTAAAACCGATTCATTCATTGCATAATAATTATTGTCACAACCTATATTAGATCCAGTGTTTTACTACCCCAGACGTAGCACGGAGATTCAAGAGTGCGGCGTACTTGAGGTTTTCAGACAGGAATCTAGCAAGATCTGCCACAGGAATAATACGGCCTAGAGGTAAAGCATAAAATCGCGGAAAGAGATCACAGGTTGTATAATAGAAGTAATTACCAGTGTTGGAATAAGCATCAGCTTAGGTACCATCATCAACAAAGAGAAAAGCATGAGCGTAGGAGTAAATAGATCTTAGCATTGGCTGTAGCATTAACATTAAGATTGACGATGATACAATTACTGTTCTTGCTAGCAATAACATTAACGCAAAGGTCAGCTATGGTGGTGCCTCTTCCTTCTCCCGGCAGTGTGGAGTGAAGCAATAGCCCGCAGATATGGTAAGAATGTCTGTCGGAGTTCCCAACAGATCTTCCTTCAGAAAGTGCGGGCGGGAGTAGTGGCAATTATCTGTTCAGTGTCAGGTGTGCCGTTTGTATAGTGGCCAAGAGGGGTTGTGCTGGTCGCTGGTGAAATACTGTATTGCATTTCTTATCGTTGGGTACAGGAAGTTCTCAACTTACGACTAGGTTATGTACCTTAGTAGTACAGTTCGGTTCAAACTAAGGGACAAATTTCGAGAATTTTATAGCTTTGGTCCTTTTCATCACAAACAGACACACCTCATCTTTTGATAATTAATAGTCCTTAAGATGTTTATTATTGTGTGGAAATTTGAATCATGTGTAAAAGATAAGAAGGAACTTATGACTGAAACACTTTTATTTTGAAATTTCGAACGTCCAAACTAAGGGACCAATATATTAAAGTCAATATTCAGCTACTATCTAGACTGAAAAATTCAGTACAAATGCAATGAACAATCAATATTTAGTATATAGAACCTTGCTTTCCATCACAGCTGCACATCGTCGACTACATGAACAAATTAGGTTTTCATAATTTTCGACACTAATTTTAGACCAATCCTCTAGAACTTTCATCCACAAATCCTCAGTGTTGGTGGGATTTCTGTCCATAACTTTACTCCTAGGGTCTTCCAAAGATTTTTTGGTAGGATTCAACTGAGGACTTTGCGGTGGCCAATCCATACTTCAAAGTCTTACAGGTCAAGGTAACCCATCGCAGCCTTTGTCTTGTGGCAGTGTGCATTATCCTGCATGAAGATAGCCCTATCCATACCTGAATTTTGATTAGTACGCCCAGCAACATCTTTCAGAATGTTGTATACACCTGAGCGCTCGCACTGGTTTGTAAGCGAAAGAGAGGCATTGTCCCTTGACTTGAAAAAACATACCGAACACCATCACTCTCCCGCCCTCCAATTTCACAGTCTTTGATGTTCACCTGCATGACTCTTAACAAACTTCTTACCATCACTTCCAAACAGATTGAATTTGCTCTCGCCCCTGAGAAGCACGCGGGCCCAGTTTTCATATGGCCTGATGACATGCTTGTTTGCGTATTCAGAGAGTGCCGCTGTTCATTCCAGTCGCGTGATTTTTTTCTTTCTTGTCATCGGTAAAATAAATGCTTAAGAGCGAGCTGATACCTGTTTTCGTCCTGCATGTGCAGAATAAATGTTTGTTTGCATACGTATTTATGTGGAAGTCACTGAACCTATAAACTGCCAGATGGAATTCAGAATGCCAAAACCGCTGAGTACTCACCAGTTTCAGTACCCCATCGTGGGTGATGGACTTATGTCATGAGGCGTTCTAGGTCAGGTTGCTCTTGGGGAGCTCTGTGCCAGGTGGACTGCCCGTTGTTGTGCCCAGTACTTTCGCTGGAAGTATTTTCTATTCATTTTGATGTTTGTGTCAGTCAGACGCCACAGGTCATCATGCTGTCAATCCTCGCATCATCTAGAATTCGATTCGCATTTGGTGCGTTTACGGACCGCTGCAGTGCTGGTGGAAGCGTGGCTGAATTAGTAGTATGTGTCTCTATGTGACAGCACTCGTTTGTCGGGGTGATGGTGTTTGACCAAGCAGTCTGTGCGTGCCATACTGACTCTGGTATTTCCTCGTCTGTGGATGTTAGTTCATTGCTCTCTGTGTTTGTTCTTCATTTGTTTCTTGCTGCCTCTTATCCCAAGACAGTTACTGGTCCAAAAGCAGCCATTTACCCAAAAGCAGCCACACATTCGAAAGCAGCCACTTACCCGAAAGCAGCCACATATTCGAAAGCAGCCACATATTCGAAAGCAGCCACATATTCGAAAGCAGCCACATATTCGAAAGCAGCCACATATTCGAAAGCAGCCACATATTCGAAAGCAGCCACATATTCGAAAGCAGCCACTTACCCGAAAGCAGCCACTTACCCGAAAGCAGCCACTTACCCGAAAGCAGCCACTTACCCGAAAGCAGCCACTTACCCGAAAGCAGCCACTTACCCGAAAGCAGCCACATGCCCGAAAGCAGCCACATACCCAAAAGTTGCCCCTTACCCGAAGCAAGCTACTTACCCGAATGCAGCTGCCACGCACACAGGCACTCCATACGAAACAAGAAGATAGGGGACCGAGGCAAAAAGGTCGTCCTCACTCTTCGCCCGGGTAAACTTCATATGGTGCTTCACGTACTTGTCTTTGAGCACGCGGCACTGCAGAACAGAGTAGCCGTGAGTTAGATGCATACAACAGTTTACACTTTGATTATGCAAGCGTCATTTTTGATGCATTTTCTTTCTCATGTGTTAATTAAAAAAAAATATCTAAATACAACATCAAACTTGTGCAACTAATCATATATCAACACAATTTAATAAACACCGTAGTGTGTATTTGTTTATATATTGATATGTGTACTATAGCGACCCGGGCCGTCATTATAAATGACTGTAGGAAATTAGCACCTCCGGAAAACCCCCGCTCTCTCCTGTGCTTATTACTGTTCAGAAGGCTTCTTTAATGAAAATTCAGTATTCTTCCTAAAAAATTGGATATAATTATATATATATATATATATATATATATATTATGAGGCGTAGGTAAGTGAGATCTCCAATAGCAACTCTGAACAATGAACATGTCCAGACACAATCGTGCAGGCGAGCTCTGGTCCCTGAGCTGGAGCGTCCAAGTACGACCCCCGTATCCAAGATACCGTCTTCGGCACCTGAATTCTCTCCTATCTTGTAAATACATAAATACACGACGTGAGTTGTTATATAGTATTGATTTATATGCTTCGGGTCACGCTCTTAAAGCAACAGATAGGAGGAAACTTGGTCAGAAGGCTGATTTTTTTAATAAGGTTGCGGATGCATTGAGATCGGTGACCAGGTTGCAGAAAATGGCGAAAGTTGGAGGCCTACTCTTTTCCCTCAATATTCTTCTTGCTTGAAACACTTGTTGGAATCGAAAAAATAGAGATATAAAAGCTCCTCTTAGCTTGGCCATGCTGTCTTCTTTTATATCTTTCTCCAAACATCCAAACATTTCTCCAACAACATCCAAACATTTGTTCTCAGATTACCAAGTACAAATTTAGAAGCTAATCAACGAAGGGCGGACGAAGCGATGATTTTTCACGGACAGTAGTCATTGTTTCTTTCAGCTATCTTTCTTCATATTGACCTCGGAGTAAGTATAAGGGAAAACCAAGGAGCTCCTGGGGGAGACGATAGATGTAAGTCCTCGGCAGTGGGACCAAAAATGGGATTTCTCATGGAGCTCTTCTGCATCGGGGTCCTGACGAGTTCCGTTCTCTAAGTCACTCAAGATATAGCGACGCAATTGCATGTCCTGCGCCCGATCAGCAGCCATTTTGGTCAAGCACCAGCTTACATGCAATTATCGTTCACAAATAAAAAAAATGAACATTTATGGTGTGTTATAACTTAGATACCACGGGATATTTATGTCCAGTGCACTGACATAAAAAATCTGAAATTTTTCTCACGCCGACAGTGTTTGCAGCTAATGTAGGTAGAGAACAGCAAGTGTTTACTGTTTTACAGCGAAAAGAAATCTCATTCCAGCCAGCCAGCTCGCACCATGAAGTACCCGCAGGCTGCCGAGCAGTATTTCGGTTATGGCGTCTCCCCCTATACTTACTCCTGATAAGACTTTCCGCGTCTGACCAATGGTAGGAAACGATTGGGCTTCTTACATGAATTGAAAGAGAGAACACTTATCTCTTACTACACTTTGAGTTGGCGGTTGTAGCGTATCCTTCAAAAGCATTTTAGCGACAATTGCATATTGAATGAAGACGGGTCATCTCAAATTCTTCGCTGTAGTTTTCAACAGAATGGGCTGTTGAAAACTGATTATGCATCATTACTCATATTACGCACAAGGTGATAAGTGTGGAATTTTTTGCTGCTTGAAATTAATTTCATAGACAAATAAACACTGCATTATTCACAGAACACCACATTACGTGTAACAAATTAGAGAAAGATTGATATATTCGCATAATCTCTTCTATGACCCCATATAGCCCCCTCCATTTTTCAAAATATCCATGTTAAACTTTTTTCAGTCAGCATAACGCGTCTTTTGATAATACATAGACCACAAGCTCTCTCTGACATTAAAATCAAGACTGTTAGGTGGCTAGGCCATAATGTTGTCCTCTTTGAAGGTACTATCCGAAAACCATTGCGTTGTGTGCAGGCGCATTATTCTTCTGATCTATAAATGATTTTTTTTTTTCTTTTTAACAAAGGTTGGTCACCCAGCCATGGATATAAACAATCTTGTAGAAAGCTTCAGACTCTAACTGAAGCTAGGCCAACTATATCTCATTCCCAAGATCCTAGACCAAAACATCCCTCTTCCACCACATTGCAAGCGGCGGATCAGAGTTCTTTCCGAGTGCCCGTTCAGTATTCAACCAGACCACCATCCGTCAGGTTCATCCATGGTGGCTCAACACTCATCAGGAAAAATTACACTCCTAAAATTCATTTTCATGCACTTTTCTGCCCATTCAACTCTTTTAACCTTGTGAACGTGTGTGGCTAAAATGACATTTAACATAATCAAAGGCAAAATAAACAACTTATTAATCACCGGCGCTCATGCTTACCTTTAAGGTTTCTATTCGAAGGGCTCTATTTGCACTGAGCTATTCGAAAAATGATGGTATTTTGTATCACTTTTCACTGTATAACATCATAATCTTCACCGCTCCAAAAGGAGGCACATCCAAGAAGGAGGAATCTCGCGACACGTGTTGCCTCATTGTTTTGGACGAAAGTCACAACGGTAGTCCGTCCGTACTCTTAACATGTAAACTTTATCAATGTAACTTAAAATATTTTAAAATTACTTTACTTCAAATAAGCTCTCAGATTCTAACCTTTTTGCGACACGTGAATCAGAGGAAGCTGATTGTGTGTGTACTCTTTGCCATACTTACTAATATATATATATATATATACTTATATTGTATTGAGAATCTTGCACCGTCAAGTTTTCCCCATCTCAGGTACTTCTGCTGCTTTGTAAATTCGCTTGCAAGTTAGATGAGATGTTTTCGCCATCTCCCTTGGAACTTTACGGATGTTCCTCTCATTTAATCCCTTGAAAAGACATCTTTAGGGTGTTTTCCTACTTGTCTTACTAACATAGCACACATGTTTTCATTAAACGAAGATCTTTGTACATTTTATTCGGTATTTCAAGGACAAACATTCCCTTGCCAAGCATTGAAGTGATTTTCTTGCTTTCAGAATGAGCTAAAGCAGTTTTTATCTCCGCGAATTTTGTTAAATTTTAGTTAGGTAATCAAGTTGAACGGTTGTAAATCAATAAGTTTTCTAATATCACTAATATATTGCACAAATTTATTGCAATTGCCAATTCAAATCACTAAAGGGAAAAGAAATAAAGTATTAGCCAAATACAAACCAAATTCAGATATAAATTTCCGAAAAAATGTTTATCCCGAGGAAAATACTTTGCATAATCAATTGACCGCATTTTCCAACTCCCATGACACTCTCACAGTCGCCCACAAGTTTGTATTCATTGAAATTCCGTGTAACAGCTAACAATTTTGCTCTTCAGTGTTAAGTTGGATTGGTTTTGTTGAATAGATGGAAGAATTTTTAATTTTAATCAGCGCAAATTTTGTGAGAATCAGTTAGTTCAACATTATTCTTCCTCGGGTGTTATACATAATCCTTTATACATTATGTCAAAAAGTTGTTATCACAACCTATATCAATCTCCTTTGGAATTGTCATAATGCTACTATGAAAGATACAGTACAACCGGCTGCTTATATGTATTTACGAAAGGTTTAACTTTCCGAAACCCACCATCGATGGTCGAGGTGCGTGCATGCGCTTGGGAGTAACAGAAAGAACGGATCGACACTTCATAAGCTGATAGCGAATAGTCAGTCACCGACTAGATCTCTTAGGCCTCTGACACCAAATTTGAATTTTGTAACTCTTTACCGACAACAAACAATACCAGGTCATGAATAGCTGAGCGGTCCTATAGCATGTCAGAACAGATACCCAGTTATATGAACAAACTAGATTTATTATTACGGGATAGCACAGGAATAAAGATTGTGGGCTGACGAAATTCATATTAGCCATGGCTGTAAGAAAGTAGTAGTACAAAATTTTACCAGGGCACCAGGTACAGGGTAGGTATAAGGAACACAACAGCGCCAGCAGGCTGTGCACTGATAATGATCTAGTGAACCTGTCTCATAGGAGAAGAGTAGTACAGCTATGAATGTTTTATAAGGTGTACAATAATGAGAGGCATTGGTTGTATTCTTCTATCCCTGCCCTCAAGGTTTTTTGGGAGAGAGACTCGTGCTGCGTGCGGAGCGCACTCTTTCACTTTGGACGCTGTCGGATGTCGAACTAATCAGTTCTGTCGGTGCTTCGTGCCCTAGTCGGCTAAGGTTTGGAATTTATTGCCGGCATCGGCTTTTGGTCGTGTTGGCCTGCAGGCGTTTAAGTCAGCTGGTACTGGATTTTTGCTGGATTTCCTTTAGCAGCGTTTTGGGCTTCCCGGTGTTGCAAGATGCTTCATTTGGGTTGTATTACCAGTCCGTGGGAGCTCAAGCGTGAAGTTTTAATAATAATAATAATATTCCAGAATCATCGATAAGGAAGCCGAGAAGAAGGAAAAGTACCGGAACCTTGCCATCGAGCTCCAGAGGCTGTGGCAGATGAAGGTCGACGTCGTTCCAGTGGTCATCGGAGCTCTGGAGGCCATGTCCAAGAATCTCAAGACTGCCCTCCGAGACCTCAAGTGGAGCCATCTCCACCCAGGAACCCTCCAGAAGAGCGCTCTACTCGGAACAGCGCACATCATTCGCAAAGTGCTCTGAGCCTTAGGTCGCGGGATGTGACCCGGCGCCAGAGTGTAAAGCCCAACATCGCTCAACCGATCCAACTATTGGGTCGTGAAACCCCCTCGATGATAATAATAATAATAATAATATTAATAAAAATAATAAACACTCCACGACATCGAACTACAAAGTTCAGTCAATAGCTCTAGCATTATAACACAGTTATGGACCAGGAGCATCTTTAAACTATAAGACTCAAGTATCTGTTCGAGCTCATAGCAGCCTAAATAGTCACAATTACCAGCCACTCACCATGGAACTGTGCTCGCTGCGACCCGCAACGATCCCTCTCGGGACACTGACATGAAAATTAGGCCTAGCGCTCTCCAAGTTACTGTCAGGGCAGCTATGGAAAGACAAGGCTGCTGGCGTATAATTATTACAGGCGCTGATGACTACAGTTCACTTACTATAGTAGTTATGTCAGATCTAAGTGTATGCGCTACGCCCTTGAAATCTTCAGAATTGTGACGTCAAAATTACGTTACGCCACTGTGGAAATACCAAAGATTCCTCGCTGCAACAGTGACGTGAAGCAATTGTGACGTCACAATTCTGAAAATTTAAGAGCTTGTTACAAATACTGAAATCTGACACAACTATCTTCTGCAAATTAAATGTGCTAATGACCAAGTTCCACGGTATCTACGTCACCTACGGCCGCGGAGTAATATTATGGATATCTGTTGGAAACTTTATCACGGCTGTGGTCATGGTTAACTAGTACAGCAGTAAATCGGCGTTCCGATTTCATAGCCAAATAATAGAATGAACCTTCATTGAAATAAAATCAGCTACCTGCTGGCTTGGAAATTCATGGATATTATGTAGGTATATTAGGTAATCTCAGGTACACTAAGTAATAAAAAAATCGTGCAACAAATTTGTACTGATGCTTTATTTTCTTCATCTTCAGCTTATTTGACATCGTCAGGACTAAGCCCGGGTCATGCATCTTCCCGTTACATTCTGATCAACTACACAAGTGGAAATTATTATTGAAATCGTAATATTTTTATTCAGTTTGATTACTTCTACTGTATAAGCGTTTCAAAAGTAGGAAGGGGTTTAATCATTACGCTTCTTTTAAGAGACTTTTCCAGACCGTCCGTCAGGCCGCCACACGGTACGTCAGCCGGTCAGCGCTTCGCCTCTCTGAGTGGCGGTCAGCCGACATAGCGCAGCCTTCAGCCAGGTGGCGCGACCTGATAGTCAGCCCAATAGGTTTGAACACTTTATGCGGCAGGTTGTTTTAGCCAGTGATCCTATTATTTAGGGGACCCTACCGTTCGCGATAAAACTTCTTTATTCGTGAAGCGATATTCCCCAAACTTTAACATAGGCATAACACGTCAAAAGAAACACTTTTTGCTCCGATCATTTTTTTTTTCATACGACGTATAGAAAACTACTTGCTCACAGAAAACGACATTCATAGAAAACGAAATATTCATAGAAAACGACTTATTCATGGGAAAACTACTGATTCATATAAAACGAAATTTTGGAAAAATTTTCAAAATTTATCTCCTCCCACAATTTTGATGCTACAGAGCTGCAGTTTTTGCATTGTATTCGTAATTTCATCTCTTTCGTATGACTGAACAAGATTTTTGTAATTTCAATTTAGTTTTTGATATATTTTCGCTTTTCGATTTTTGTGTGTGTGTTCAATTTAATAAAATATATATCTCAAATACTAAATCAAAATTAAAAAAAAACTGTTGTTCAGGCACACGAAAATGACTTAAATTACCTAATATAATGAAAAAACTACAGCTCTGTAGCATCAAAATTGTGGGAAGAGATGGGTTTTGAAGTCGAAACAATGAACTTTTCAGCGCTTCAAAGAAAATTAAACAACCGTTTTCTCTGAATAACTCATTTTCTACGGCAAAATGGAAAGAAGTATATGAGTCTAACCCACATTCTTTTCCGATTTAATATATCTGTACCAGGTTTCATTAAAATGAAAACAAAAATGAGAAAATTAAATTTGAACCTTTTGGCGGGAAATTTTTTTATGTAGAATTCAAGAATACGACTGAAGATAAATTTTTTATTTACGTACCGATTTGGATGAAATTTGATACAGATATACAAGTTGGAAAAAAGTATGGGTTAGAATGATGTACGTTTTACATTTTCGCCACAGAAAATGAGTTACTCGAAGAAAACTGTTTTTCCATTTTCTTTCCATAACTCGTTTTCTATTGAAAAAATGGGAAAAGTACAGAAGTCAAACCCCCATTTTCTTTCAATTTTACATTTTTTTGTCAAGTTACATGGAAATCAGCCGAATAATAAAAAAGTTTTTGAAGATAAAAAAAAATTAGTGTTACGAAAAGCCTCACCCCCCCACCCCAGCCCCCTATTCTACCCATTTAGGGTTGCACTGGCTGCCTAAAATATTGCCTGAAGTCCGTCTCATATATAGCTGCTGCTTGGAGGAAAACCCGAATTTTGATAATATAAAGGTTTTTGGTGAAAGTAATTTACATTCATTTTCCCCAGATATCAGTCATTGGCGGGTAAAGTATGGGGTTAATCGGGGTTTCAACGGTCTGACGAACGCCGTTGGAACTCACAACCTGACAGCAGTTCGCACGTCATCTCTCACCAAAACTTTTAAACAAGTACAATTTTCGTCACCTATATTATACTGAAAAGCATGTGAACCATGCTTTCTTACTTATCTACATGTATTTATTTACTTGTCTTGTTTGCACACAGTTTCATCGGTTTAACATAGCAAAAATTCGAGAGTTGAAGAGGTAGTTAACCTGATCGAGGTCGGCTGCAAGAACGGGCACGTAAATTCAAAGGTGCTACGGGAAACACAACTGGACTCATCGCATACTTATATATTTCCCACTGCCTAAAGGCAGGGTGTTGAAGATTCCTTTAAAAGAAGCAAAGAATCTACTGTTGGTGACCTGTACGCAGAAGTGAACGGCCGAATAGCTTGTGGTTTATGACCAGCTGAAAAACACCTGATTTATGCGAAAGAAAAAACGATCAAGATGACGACCCAACGGGTAACGGGCCACTTCTTCACTTTAAGATAGGGAAAATTTCGAACGTCATTGGCAGAGCTAAGCCCCTGGGGGAAGTTTTCGAGTCCATCATACAATCAATGTCATCGTTCAGGAGTCGGGGCGAAACGGACTTTTAAGAAGCGTCGATTGTAACCTAGATACCGATGTGTAGAATGCTCAAAAGGAGTGAAACTCTGAATTTGTAGTCCCCTGGCCTCTCCGAGCCTGGCAGGTGTCAGTAGTTCACGCGATTGAAGAATAACATTAGTCTACGTGTTTTAGAGATAATATATCAGTACTAGTGGACCCGTGCGTGAAGAATTCACGCAATAACCTATACGTTTGCCTAATGCCTCTAGGCCGGTGCGGGCCCTCAGGGGCATATTGTGGCGGGCCCTTTCCCTGCCACAATATGTTTGGGCATCACGCACCCAAGGGTCCCGAGTGCCTTCTCCGCAGGGGATGTAGCANTATGTATTTAGCTTTCCAAATTGAAAGGCTTTGGGTGGTAGCTACCAGCTCCACGCACGTACGCGAACCCTCATTGTCTTTCTTGCCTAGCTGTGAAGTATAGCTGATAGCGAATAGTCAGTCACCGACTAGATCTCTTAGGCCTCAGACACCAAATTTGAATTTTGTAACTCTTACCGACAACTAACAATACCAGGTCATGAATAGCTGAGCGGTCCTATAGCATGTCAGAACAGAAACCCAGTTATATGAACAAACTATATTTATTATTACGGGATAGCACAGGAATAATGATTGTGGGCTGACGAAATACATATTAGCCGGTCCGCGAAAGCACTGAACAACGCGTAGTTATAAGAAAGTAGTAGTACAAAATTTTACCAGGGCATCAGGTACAGGGTAGGTATAAGGAACACAAGACGGTACATGGAACTACGAAGTTCAGTCAATAGCTCCAGCATTATAACACAGTTATGGACCAGGAGCATCTTTAAACTATGAGACTCAAGTATCTGTTCGACCTCCTTGCAGCCTAAATAGTCACAATTTCCAGCCACTCACCATGGAACTGTGCTCGCTGCGACCCGCAACGATCCCTCTCGGGACACTGACATGAAAACTAGGCTTAGCGCTCACGAAGTTACGGTCAGGGCAGCTATGGAAAGACAACGCTGCTGGCGTATAATTATTACACGAGCTGATGACCACAGTTCACTTACTATAGTAGTTATGTCAAATATAAGTGTATGCGCTACGCCCTTGAAATCTTCAGAATTGAGACGGCAAAATTACGTCACGCCACTGTGGAAATACCAAAGATTCCTCGCTGCAACAGTGACGTGAAGAAATTGTGCCGGCACAATTCTGAAAATTTAAGAGCTTGTTACAAATACTGAAATCTGGCAACTATCTTCTGTAAATTAAATGTGCTAATGATGAAGTTCCACGGTATCTACGTCACCTACGGCCGCGGAATAATATTATGGACATATTTTGAAAACTTTATAACGGGTGTAGTCATGGTTAACTAGTACAGCAGTAAATCGGCGTTCCGACTACATAGCCAAATAATAGAATGAACCTTCATTAAAATAAAATCAGCTACATGCTGGCTTGGAAATTCATGGATATTTTGTAGGTATATTAGGTAATCTCAGGTACACTAAGTAGTAAAAAAATCGTGCACCAAATTTGTATCGATGCTTTATTTTCTTTATCTCCAGCTTACTTGACATCGCTAGGACTTAGCCCGGGGGATCCATTTTCCCGTTACATTCTTATCAACTTCACAAGTGGAAATTATTATTGAAATCGCAACATTTTTATTCAGTTTGATTACTTCTACTGTATAAGCGTTTCAAAAGTACAGTAGTTAGGGGTTTTAATCATTACGCTCCTTTTAAGAGCTTTTCCAGACCGTCCGTCAGGCCGCCGCACGGTACGTCAGCCGGTCAGCGCTTCGCCTCTCTGAGTGGCGGTCAGCCGAGATAGCGCAGCCTTCAGCCAGGCGGCGCGACCTGACAGTCAGCCCAGTAGGTTTGAACACTTTATGCGGCAGGTTGTTTTAGCCGGTGATCCTATTATTTAGGGGACCCTACCGTTCGCGATAAAACTTCTTTCTTCGTGAAGCGATATCCCCCAAACTTTAACATAAGGCATAACGCGTCAAAAGAAACACTTTTTGCTCCGATCATTTTTTTTTTTTTTCATACGACGTATAGAATACGACTTTGCTCACAGAAAACGACATTCATAGAAAATGACATATTCATAGAAAACGACTTATTCATGGAAAACTACTTATTCATATAAAACGAAATTTTGGAAAAATTTTCAAAAATTATCTCCTCCCACAATTTTGATGCTACACAGCTGCAGTTTTTTGCATTGTATTCCTAATTTCATCTCTTTCGTATGACTGAACAACATTTTTTGAATTTCAATTTAGTTTTTGAAATATTTTCGCTTCTCGATTTTTTGTGTGTGTTCAATTTAATAAAATATATATCTCAAATACTACATCAAAATTCAAAAATTGTTGTTCAGGCACACGAAAAAGACTTAAATTATCTAATATATTGAAAAAACTACAGCTCTGTAGCATCAAAATTGTGAGAAGAGATGGGTTTTGAAGTCGAAACAATGAACATTCCAACGCTTCAAAGAAAATTAAACAACCGTTTTCTCTGAATAACTCGTTTCCTATGGCAAAAATGAAAAGAAGTAATTGAGTCTAACCCACATTCTTTTCCGATTTAATATATCTGTACCAGGTTTCATTAAAATTAGTACAAAAATAAGAAATTAAATTTGAACCCTTTGGCGGGAAATTTTTTATGCAGAATTCAAGAATACGACGGAAGAGAATTTTTTTATTTACGTACCGATTTGGATGAAATTTGATACAGATATATAAATTGGAAAAAAAGTATGGGTTAGACTCATGTACTTTTTACATTTTCGCCTCTGAAAACGAGTTACTCGAAGAAAACTGTTTTTCCATTTTCTTTCTATAACTCGTTTTCTATGGAAAAAATGGGAAAAGTACAGAAGTCAAACCCCCATTTTCTTTCAATTTTACATATTTTTGCCAAGTTATATGGAAATCAGCCGAATAATAAAAAAGTTTTTCAAGTTAAAAAAAAATTTGTGTTACAAAAAGCCTCACCCCGCCCCCAGCCCCCTATTCTACCCACTTATGGTTGCACTGGCTGCCTAAAATATTGCCGGAAGTCCGTCTCATATATAGCTGCTGCTTAGAGGAAAAACCGAATTTTAATAATATAAAGGTTTTTGGTGAAAGCAATTCACATTCAATTTCCCTAGATATCAGTCATTCGCGGGTGAGGTATGGGGTTGATCGGGGATTCAACGGTCTGACGAACGCCGGTGGAACTCACAACCTGACAGCAGTTCGCACGTCATCTCTCACCAAAACTTTTAAACAAGTACAATTTTCGTCATCTATTTTATACTAAAAAGCATGTGAACCATGCTTTCTTACTTATTTACATATATTTATTTACTTGTGTTGTTTGCACACAGTTTCATCGGTTTAACATAGAAAAAAATTCGAGGGTTGAAGATTAAATTCGATTGTATCTGTGATGGGGTAGTTAACCTGATCGAGGTCGGCTGCAAGAACGGGCACGATAAATGCAAAGGTGCTACGGGAAACACAACTGGACTCGTCGCATACCTATATATTTCACACTGCCTAAAGGCAGGGTGTTGACGATTCTTTTAAAAGAAGCAAAGAATCTACTGTTGGTGACCTGAACGGCCGAATAGCTTGTGCTTTATGACCAGCTGGATAACACCTGATTTATGCGAAAGAAAAAACGATCAAGATGATGACCCAACGGGCAACGGGCCACTTCTTCACTTAAAGATAGGGAAAATTCCGAACGTCAATGGCAGAGCTAAGCCCCTGGGGAAAGTTTTCGAGTCCATCATACAAGTCAATGTCATCATTGAGGAGTCGGGGCGAAACGGACTTTTAAGAAGCGTCGATCGTAACCTAGATACCGATGTGTAGAATGCACAAAAGAAGTGAAACTCTAAATTTGTAGTCCCCTGGTCTCTCCGAGCCTGGCATGTGTCAGTAGTTCAGGCGATTGAAGAATAACATTAGTCTACGTGTTTCAGAGATAATATATCAGTATTTGTGTTCTTATGGTGATTTCATGTGACATACTAAAAGTCTGTGTACTTTGCTTTTAGATGGGAAGAAGTTCGAGAGATGAACATTAAATTCAATTGAATCTGTGATACAGAAGTTGAGAGTGAGCTCGGCTGCATGGACCGGCACGTTAAATTCAAAGGTGCTGTGGGAAATACAACAGTAATACTTAATATAATAAATTGATATTGCTTACAGGCTGGGTGTTGAATAGGCTACTCGTTATAGAAGTATAAAAAAAAGCTATTGCTGCCAGCAAGGACAGTAGTGGACGGCCGTATAAGGTGTGGTTTATGACTGAGCAGCTCAATAACTCGATTCTTGTGAAAGCGAACTTGATCGTGATGACGACTCAACGGGTCACGGGCCCTCTAGTTTACTATAAATTTGAATACTCAAATGTCATCAACTTCCGTTTGTAATGAGCTAGAGTACTACAAGGTTTCAGACCACTCGCTCTATATTTTCGATATGGGGATTTCTTCCTCTTTCCTTGCACCAGGTAATAATTTGGAAACTTCTCTGATTTTTTGGAAATTTAAACCCCCTCGTAATTCTTATGGAGGACACTCGAATACTGGAAGGTTTCAGTGCTCTAATTAATTCTCATGACATCGGTTAAAAATTAGTTAATAATTTCAAAGAATTTCCCTGTAAAATGTACATCAAGGAGTCTCCATTTCATTATTATTATTACCCATTGTGCTTCGGGTTGGCATGAAATTCAACAGGGACCACGCTACTCTTACAGCACATCGAGTGCAGGTAGTGTCCAGGAAGGTTCACTCGACTGCTCACAGCGTTTCGGGCGTAGGGCATGGTATCCAGCTGGGACAATTTTTCTACTTACATCGCCTCGGAGAGAAGGAGGGGGTGGTGCCCAGTAGGGACCACCCTATAGTACTTACAGCGCCTCGTGTAGGCATAATCGAATTGTAGCTGATGTCATAGAGGACACTGTGAAGTTCACTGGTGTTCAACCTTCTAGCGTCGGCAGCTGTCATGAACTCAGCAGTTTCTACGTCTTCAAGGTTGAATGGGGTCGTGTTGGAGCCGAACAATCCTTCGGACGCCACTAGGCCCTGGCAAAGTGTAAACAATTACTTTACATCGAGCACGAAAAATGGCTCTACTGGTCACGGTATCTGATCTCCGTACCAACAGTACCAACAGAAAAATCCAACAGAGGGTCAAAGAATGATGAACAATTGTGGAAGAACTCCTGGACACAGCGCTACGAGTCGTTAGATAAATAGTGCAACGGTTTAATAAACAAAATATTAGTAATGGCAAGTCAGAAGCCTAAAAATAGCAAGGGTAGATACACGTATATGCTCCGGATCTTGAAGAACATGCACACGGCCACAGTCTTTTAATATTGGCATTTGAATTAGGCCTGATGCCCAAAGATCTTGTTGAGCATTTTATTTTCCTGAACAGCAGAAGTTCTTTATCACCGTACTTGGCCTCATTGCTGCAGATCTTGACAAGCATTTTGACATATTTCACAATGCGCCCGGCCGTCAGCAACGACTGATGGGGCGACGGTATGCTAGAAGCCTTACCAGAGTGGTGGCTGCAGGCACGCCTCGAGCCAAAATCTTCAGTTGCTCCGGACTGCGGGCGGCAGACTTCACTCTAGTGGACGGCACCAAAACTTTGGCTCCCGAAGGAAGGCTTGCAAGTTCATCGTCTGGTATCTGCCAGCCATGAAGAAGAACAAACATTAAAAGGTACAAAGTGAAGTCAACTTTGACTGGACCCTTCTTCGGGAAACCCACGTGCACTCAGTCCTCACATCAGAAGCGGGCAAGCGGTTCGACAGCCGTGGGGCCAAGGAAGTAGCAATAGTATTATTAGAAGCGTCAAAAAAAGGAACACTGGAATGTAATGGGTTGAATTCATAATTTCATATACCGCAGCCAATCAGTGAGGTGGACAAGGTGGTGGTCGTTTCTAGTTACTCTTAGTAGCAATCATTGAAGCTCAATTCAACACTGAAGCTATCACAGCAACTTTTGAACAAGCCGAGTTGCGGAATACGTTACATGCAATTTAATTACAGCCTCGGATCCAAGGGTTTAGACCGAGACCTACATATTTCAAGAGCCGAGTCTAGACTGGCAGCAAAACAAACAAAAAAATATTATTAGCCGTTGCAGCTCTGACACGGATGAAGAACCCTGAAGAAACTTCTTTCAATGTCGCAATTAGCAAGGAAATGGTACTCTGCCTATTGCCACCGTTGTTAAATCGCCCCTTACGTATTTGAGCGCAGTTGGTAAGAAATCATTTTCTCAACATTTTCCTCGGTACTACTGGGCCAATTTTGATCATATTGGACCACGAAAATTCGTCTTTATTCCTCTAGCTCTTGATATCGGTAAAATGTGTTTCAATTTTGAATATCAGAATTGTCTCACGCTCCCCTGGCAGTTCTGTGCATCGACGTTGTGGCCCGTTTACACAATGCAATTTTAGTCGCGCAATACGTTCTCTTTCCACGCCTCCTTTTCTAAATGAAATACTATTCCACTAAGTGATCTCCCAATGGTGTGCCTAGGAATGCCAGGCCATGCGAAAGTAAATCAATTCAACAACAATACTTTTGCCTTTCTCATGGTTGGAATAGGCGTGGAATTTGAATTTTAGTGGAAAATCCTGAAATTAAATCTGAAATCGAACGGTAAACCTTAAAATTTGATAATTCAGAGTGGAGTGCAATCGAAAATTTGGGTTAAATTAAAAACAGCAAGATCAGTGTCGGCAAGAAAGCATAATAGGGAAGTCCCGAATTTTAGGGAAGCCCCCGAATTCAAATCATAACAGTTCTACTAACACTGGAGAGGAGAGTATGGATCTGCGTCGGGGCAAGGGAAACGTTTCTCTTGAAGACGCTGATGCTGTCGGCTGCGGACAAATTCTGCAGCTGCCCCAAAGGAACCTCGGAGATGAGGCTGTCGGGCACGGCGCTGACATCCAGAGAGTTGTTGGTGGATGCGGAATCCAGCAGCTGGTCGCTTACCTGCAGCAGCTGTTGCAGACCAACCGATTAAGTACGGTACATCGTTCGAGTTACCACTGCCCAAAATCTCATATTAAGTGGGAAGAGAAAAAAGTCACCGAGTCTGGAGGAAACAGGGTGCAATATTGCTAAGTCTCACCACCAGTTTTTTTGTAAATAATGAAACATATTCTTAGGGTGCCAAGACGGATATGAGTCTTACTGTGCGCAGGCTAGTAGACGCCACTGTAGAAAGATTGTAGCTATTGAAGATACTATTACTGATATCACGTGAGACTAATGACCATTAGTAGCAGTAGGAAAAAGAAAAAATCATAAATAAAACGGAAAGAATCTACCGCAAAGCAACAAAGTTGATACTTCAGCTGCGAATAAAAGCCATATGATTGTTGCCTACTGGAAGCGACACTCGTCTCTCCCGAACACCGACGACTGACGGAGAACTAAAAGAAATATTCAAGTATTTTAGAGTCTTCAACGACCTGTCTACAATGGAACTCTTTTAAAGAGATGTTTATGACGGTTTGTGAAGCAATGGACAGAAACTAAAGCAAAAAGGCCAGAAAACTACTCTCAGACAGCAGTTTTCCCGAACATCACTTGGAACATTTGGATAACAATACCCTAAACACAAAGTTGTTGGAGGAGTCAGTCAATGCGTATAAAAATGGTCTTCACAAACATAGGGAGCGTGCATGCGTGATCGACTAGTGACTGAGATCTTCCTTTTTTCTTCTTTTCTCCTCTGCCATCTACATCATGCTAACATGATAACATCATTTTTATTATATTCAGAAGTTTAAGTCACCTTTTCCGAAACAAAGGCGCTATCATAGAAGAAGAATGAAGGGAGAAAGAGTACATAGAATGAATGACGACAGACACGTGGAACCCATGCACGAGGGTGTTTCCACACAGGATGAACGCGCATGGGAACAGTAAGTACGTCTCCGACGGCTAAGCCCTTTGATCTAGACCCACCAAAATCATAAAGGCATAAATTATATATTTCTATTTGGAGAAATTTAAGCTAATATATTGAAAATTTGAGAAGATAGTTAACATGAACTGGATAATCGGACATTTCTCCCCTTCCGACCAAACCCTTTGTCCTAGATTCACCAAAAACTGTTTTGTTCTTTCCAGGTAAGAGTTCTACTTCCCCTGCAAGTTTGAATAAAATTGAGCCAGAATTTTTTGTGTTATCGCATTACGTCTAAAAAAGCTATTAAAAAACCTAGTGCAGATCTACCTTCACTACCGAAAACAATATGCCCAGCAACTTCTCTGTCTGGCCTAATTATTGTAAAACTTAACTTACTTAAGCAGTCGACATGCAATATGATTTCAGAAGACAGTCTACATGCGCGAGTTCCTCACATAAGGATTACTATGCAAGCACCGGCGTATAAATAATCACTGGTCACCGATCGATCAAAGAGTTCCTTTCAGTAATCTCGAGGAGGCTTGGATTCCGGAATCGTCTACCTTAGGGGAAAAAGAATATAGAGATGCCCTGGTAGACTGACTATATATTTGATAGCTCAATCTGTAAATATATATAATGTCGGATGGAATATTATGGTTTTTACTGATAGAAATCCTGGCGTTGGTTACCCCCACAATTACAGGTAGATATGAAGACCAGAGACTAGTAGTAACTAGCTAAGACCGTTGTGGGGCAGGTCTATGATGCAACAGCTATCTACGACTAAAAGAGACGCTGGTCGAGGCTGCAATGGCCAACTTGATGGGTGAGCTCCGGTCTTTTTGCTCTCGGCATCTAGGTGTGCCTGAGACAATAGTACAGCAGCATTTATACTGCCATCGCTCAGATTGTTCCTTACGTTCCTAACAGGATGAGTCATTGAGTGCTGCTCCGCAGAAATGCATATTCTGATGCAATGGTTGAACTACATTATGAGATAGTGAAAACTACTTTTGGTAGTGATGTAAATTTCAGTAATATTAAAACAACAGAGTCCTATCTTGAGCTCTCTCATTGATTAACTATATTAAACAACATGATTTTAAGTTATCGCGTCATTCATTTTTTTTTTAAATATATGTACGGTTTAGAATCCCGAGAATTCCCGAACAGGGACAGTTCAGCCACAAATCATCCGGAACCCGGGATCCCGGGATGCAAACTCTAACCAGCACTAGGTATCTTTAGAACATATTTAAATTTCTTCCTTCTCGATCAACAATACGTACTCAAGTTAATAGTTACACATACCTTTCCTTTAGCAGCAGTCCCACTTATCTTCTCCATGGCCATGCCCATTTCCGAAAGGTCTTCCTTAGACATGTTGTAGT
>LQNS02278129.1:19025027-19035055 GCA_001587735.2 Parhyale hawaiensis
TACGACTTGGTGCTAGACACAATTTTAAAAACAGACTCACTTCGTCGATGTCGTCGCCTCTCATGGCCATGACTCCTTTGCCTTCCAATATGTTTTCAACGATTTCCCTCTCGTTAGTGGCCACCTTCTTAGGGTCTTCCATGAACGTCTGTAGAGCGCAATACAGTTGCATGTAACAAGTTCAAAGGTTAACTGCAAATAGCAACAAAATTTGCATCGGTTTCCCTGATTGTTTTTGCTTGTAGTTACATTTTTACCACGAGGGTATATATGCACTAGCCTACATGACCATCAACTTGAAACAGAGAAATATTTGAGCCCAGCCAGTCCAATGAGTTTATAACAATACTAGTTACAATCTCTCTGCAGGGTATCGTTTTAACATACATCACGTTCGGGTGAAGTTGTTTTCGTAACCAATGAATGTGTTTTTACTTGTTGGAATATGCAGCCAAGTTGTCTTTTCGTAGAACCAAGCGATACCGATATTCTCAGACCATAGGGTAAAGGAGCACGCTTGTCAGCACCGTACGGAGGCACGCCTCGGACGGATCGGATTTTCTGCGCACATTGTCGGCATTGGACCATTCACCATCCGCAGTTGTGGAGCAGAACTCGCACATTTGCCGGCAAATGCCGTAGAGGCTCCGCGTCGCTCGTACGCATCGGATTGAATGCTGTTTCGGGGATCCTCGTCGGCATTGCCGATGTCCGATGCGTACGATGCTGTCAAATGCGCCCAGTCCTATTTGAAATAATGTAAAGAATACTAAAATCCAATGCGTACGATGCGTGCCGTCCGTACGATGTGGACAAGTGTGCGCCTACCGTAAAAGTGATCGCGTATACAAGCCATTAGAGCTCAACTCATGATCTATAAATAAACCAAAGAAATTAGACGCGACCAAGGTGGAAGTGGTGAACGAATTCTGTTCTCTAGAAGATGGGTGAAATGCTTCTTACTCAGCCTATGCCGCATACTTTTCGCTAACACATTGTAAACAATGTCTGTAATTTCAATAGCATTCAACTGCATTACTGTCACGATCAGCACGTGAGAACTCTTTGTGTCTGCGTAACGAGAAATAGTTCTGTCAGTAGTGAGAAAATTACCGGAAATAGTAGAAATATTAAAACATATATGTCAACGCAAAAGTAAAGCATTTACCTTGCTATCCTGACTTGAATCAACAACACCGAAATTGCAATTAGTCAGGCGCCAAGAACCATTCCAGCATTCGTAGCAATTACACCTTTTCCACGAAAACTGTTTCTCAGAGCTGCCATTGTAATGGGCCAACAGGCTGTTGAAGTTTCCAATGACTTAAATGCAATAAGTCATCATAGAAAAATGAAAGGACGTGTAATATGTTGCTAGAAACCTGGAACTCCTATACAAAGGTGTTCCTACACAGGATCAATGAGCATGGAAACACCAAGTCAGGAACGAAGAACAGAAGAAACCAGCATCAGGAGGAATATGAAAATGGAAGGAAGCGAATTGGGCACGTAAAACAGGCTTCCTTCGACAACTTATGGGTTCCCTTGGAAGCGTTATTTATTGTAGCACAGCATAAGAGAACCTAACTCTTCAGGGCCTATTACTCATGCCAAGCTCTCTCATCTGAGAGGCACAGCCACCTTATTCATTGTATTGCTGTGTGTTAATCCTCCCGTGATTTGCTTCACTCGTTTCGGAATTTGAAGTCTTTTATCGTGAAAACCAGCAAATGCGGACTTAAGGAAAAATCAAATTGTAGAGTTAAAACTTAGGATTTTTATCCGTGATAATGCAGTATTTTATCGTGTGCTTTAAATGAAATTAGACAAGAAATAATTGAAATCTATTGGAGCATAGAAAGAATTATATACTGTGCAGCTTATTTGTCCCTATACTAGGTACTTATCTCTTCAATGATTAATAAGCAATAACTTACGCTAAGAACATCGTCCAGACGCTTCACCAGGACATCAGGGGGGACCTTCACGAAATGACCTGGAGGAAGGGTGATTAGATTAACCTTCTTGAAGGTGTCCTCATCCCACTGTTCCGGAGGACCGTGAATCTGCTGCAGGAGCCAGAACTGCAGGGCCGCCAGAATGTCCATTCGAGGACTTTCCAGCTCCCCGCGAATTTCTTGGATGTAGGGGCACGAATCAGACTTTCGGTCGCAGGTGGGGAACGCTTCAGTGCAGAGGCTCCATTCGTACAGACTGGAATAATCGGAATGCGACACAGTTCACTTACCATAGTAGTTATGTCAGATCTGACTGTATGCGCTACGCCCTCGAAATCTTTAAAATTGTGACGTCAAAATTACTTCACCCACTTTGGAAATACCAAAGATGCCTCGCTGCAACAATGGCATGACGCAATTGTGACGTCACAATTCTGAAAATTCAAGGGCTTGTTACGAACACTAATATCTGACGCAACTATCTTCATTAAATAAACTGTGGAATGCAAGGCCCTATTAAACGGGCGAACATTGCTTGGAAAACGGCACGTTTCGGATGGCCAGGACATTTTGCTCGCTGTCCACCGAACAATCGCCGCAACCAGTGATTATTATTATTGTCAATAATATTAGTATCTTCAGAAGTTAAAGCTTCAGTTTCCACAGCAAAGGCGATATCACAGAGGAAGAAAGGAGGGACCTAGCCTATAGTATGGCGACAGACGCGGGGGACCCATGCACGAGGGTGTTCCCACACAGGATCAAAGTTAATGGGAGCAGCAATTTGGGAAGGAAGAGGAAAAACCGATGGAAGAAAGATCAGTAGGAGGTTGAGATGAGAAGGAAGCAAAGTGGGCACGAAAGACAGACGTCCCAAAGGTCTAGCTAATGGCTAAGCTAAGGTAATCTACACGAGCCCCTGGGGTCGCCGCGCCCCATAACATAAGATGGGCGGACACAGGAAGGAAAGAACGTAACTCCTGAGAAAATAGCATCAAAAAGTGACGTCATCATCGACAAATCTATGGCTGAGCAGCTTATGAGTATTTTATCAAATTTTGCCAGAAAAATCGTCGTTAATCGCGAATTTTACCTCACGTGAGCATTAATAAATATTGAGGATATATACTAATTGGGGAATCAACAATTAACTCTCAAAAATTGCAGTGGTTGGTGGAAAGTTTTTACAGCACTAGCGGCGAATATTGGGCCGGTATGGCGACCTGATTTAACTTCTCTTTTGAACTGAAGTCGTATTTACACTTCATATTCAGTTCGCAGTGTTCTCCACAGAACATGTTAAATTATGTCACCGTATTTTTGAACTTGGTGCATTAAATCGACTTTGTACACTGGCCAGGCACTTGAGCTGCACCACACACAAAACACTAAAATGTTGTCGTCACGTACAAAATGTTCGAGCAATAACTGTTACTGTGGTTTCTCTTGCGCACAAAATATAACACTGCTTATATTTGTTTGTAAGGATTAAGAACCCAACTTACGAAGGCCTGAGGTCACACACTCCATGCTTCGGCTCATCGATGTGATGTAAATTTACTGCATGCGGTCACACCTAAGTTTTAGTTTAGTCCCAATGAGTCCTCCCGTTCCACTCTTTGCTTCCTAAGTGGACCTAACTAACCTAAACCTATAGTCCATCCTATGCCCACTTAGGAGGCTACCAGTGGTTTGCTCACTGCAAGTATAATCACAAGTGTTGTGACTGTGCATAATATGCGCATATGTTTCAATAAAATGTAATGATTTTGACTACGATTTCTTACATAAATATCATAAATATGATGCCTATGCATACACTTCACTAGAATAAACCATGAAAATCAAAATTTAGTCATACAATTGGGCAGAATTAGCGTGCATATTTGCAAAGCCTCAACCCTAATAATCGGGTTAATGCAATGGTTATACAATATACATGTGTTGAAGCCTTTCCATATCTGGGTAAAATAATTCTAGCAGCTATGGTTCTGAAAAACACAGATTTTCTCCAGGGTATAATTATATTCACATAAGGACAGAACCACAGGTGGGAGGGGGCGAAGATGGGGACAACATGGCCACGACCCCTCCCCATTAAACTGGAGTCCAATGCTCGCTATATATAACGATTTATATTTGTGTTCGTCCTTGGGCCCAACACTTGATTCCCCTCCCAAGAATCTCTGCTGCAACTGCTATTGTAAGCAAACCACCTATAGAAATTCCAAATTTGTGTTGTAGGACTTCAATGCTTGACGGGTATTTTCCTCTAGATTTTTAAAAACCATTCGGTAAACTTTGATCTCGCGTATAATAGGGTTCTGAATAGGGATCGTATAATAGGTCTCTGAAGGACGCATTATGTGGGTGGCACTAGTTCCCAACAACAACGACGCTGTAATTACCGCCGTGCAATAATGGACCGCTTCGGCAAGCACTGACTTCTACAACCCTGGCCTGAAGGCTCTTCTGTATCACTGTGAAAATGGTGGCGTCATCGAAACATAAATTTTGGATCAGAAAAGGTCGCTCGTTGAAATGGTGTCTCTTCAACTTTCACAGTTAAAATATTGGAGACAATACTTTTGGAACGGCCCTTGTAAGTACCTATCTACGGTATTGGTTATTAGGAATTTTCTTGCGATTTTCAAAGTGAATAGTCATATAGCCAAACATTATAGCTTTCTCGGTTATTTGGTAGAACAACACCAAGTGAGACCTTCAGATTAAACATAGTCGTAGCCGAGATTTCGTCATGGTAGAACTGGCAGAACGATATAGACCCCATCACCTTGCTGGACCCTTTCGGCTGTGCTCACATATCATATCCTCTGTGGATGGACTAGTTCTCTACAATGTTATCATCGCGTCCGCGTTTTCAAAAAAATCCGTTTTTCATTGAAAGTGGGTCCCTGACATTGCCTAAGAGAGATCCTACGGATTCCTAGGAGTCCCCTTGGCTTCCCTTAACCATACATGATGATAATCACATTTGTGTTAATGCGGACCGATCCTCAACACCGTAGAGCAGGGGGATGATGCGACGCAAGAAAAGGAAGTGCTTCATCCAAACGATCTTCTGCTGCGTCCAGTTCTTGGGATGGGCCAGGTGGTGACTCACCAAGAGTTCTACCAACAGCTCCTGGTTCTGGACGTCGAGAAAAAGTGATAAAAAGTTTCAATTAGAGTTTTCCCTTGTCAGACTGAAAAAGATCATACTGAGGCTAGATATAGGTTATATTCCATGGTGCTTCTTCCTAGGTATTTTATGAATGCTAAAATATTTAATGTGAGGATTTTGGGCTTAATGTTTGTACAGGGAGGGCGCTTAGCGTACCTGTGATGAATAAATAAAAATAACAATAGCTTTATAAGAGGCCAATGAGTTCAATATTAATATTTAGCTTACTGATCAGCATTATATACATACTAACATTAGGATATGACACGGGGTCATTAACATTAACGCTACTACAGCGAAGGAGTTTAATTTCCTGGCGATAAACGCCTATTGAAAGAATAAACATGAGACCACTGAACTCTGCGTAATTTGTGATGAATACATACTAAAATCAGAGCACTCTTAGAGCGCATACCTCTGCCAAGCAGGGCAAGGATACCGAAAATTTCAAATTGGTTTTGAAACCATGATTGTCTTTGTATCAACACCAAAATGTAATCATTTGTCTTTTGACTGTATATATTAACAGTTTTTGTAATTTACTTGAAAATCCGTTAGCAATTTATTGAGTTATGCTGCTAACAAACATTCTGACAAACAACATATGTAAAGCCCTGGAGTGGGGGCTTCAGAATACTACTCCCGTCCTGCATGTGGCGTAAGAGGCGACCAACGCAGGGTCGATTCCAACCGACTAAACTTGAATCCCTTCTCAGTGGCCACCGGCTGTTGCTTGACAGGCGCATTAGCCTTGAGAAAGTGGGTTGTGGGAATCCTCATGCGAGGAAATGCGTATGAAAGGCGGATGAGCTCCATTGAGCCCATGGCAACCAGAGAGGAGATCACCTGGCTGTTGCCATAGCCGTGTGCTCGACATTCCACAGTCAGCTCCTCTCGATACCTCTCGATGGCCCAATCGAGTCTTTTCCTTTTTTCCTTATTTCTTTTCTTTCTTCTACTTTCTTATATTTTCTCCGTGTTATTCCCGTGCTGGGAGCGGCAGGGCCAGGAGAGGTTGGTGGAGTCACGGTGGACATGTGCAGATGTCCACCGTGACTGTCGTCCCCCATAACCTGGCGAATCTGGGGCTATGTAAGCCTTACTCGTTAAGCAGCTCTACCGAATGGACAGTCTTTCTGCCTCTGCTTGCCACTTGTTAATAGGATTCTTTCTTTCTTCTCCTTTGTATATATCTGTATATTACTGTATATTTATGTTCTTCTTTTTCTCTTGCTTCTCTGTGGGGATGTTGAAAGTAACCCGGGACCGGGTCGGGCTCGGGGGTGTCGTCTCCTCTATTGTAATATGAGAGGACTGCGTGCGAACCTCGCGTAGCTTGACTTTGTGTCCAGTGGGGTGGACGTCGTGTGCTGTTCCGAGACATTGGTGACTGGCAGAAGGCACGACGCTGAGCTTGCCTTGGCGAGTTTTCAGTCCCCTTTACGCAGGCCGTGGGGATCGGGACCTGGATTCCGTGGAATGGCCGTCTATGTCCGGGGTGGATTCTCCGCTTACCGGCAGTCAGTGCACGAATGCGCCTGTCATGAGATCATTATTGTAAGGGTGTGTGACCGACTGAATAATTATTATTTACTCTCCTTATGTCGGAACCCTGCTACTGATGATTCTCTTTATGACTGTTGACGGCGATGGCCTCGATCCAGAGCACAGATCCCAAGTCAGCGTTTGTTTTTTAGGGAGATGTTAATGCACACCACAGGGACTGGTTGAAATCTACATTGCCGACTAATTATCAGTGTGAGGCAACGTTGGACTTTTGCACCTTGTCAGGTTGTGAGCAGCTAGTTCGCGGGTCCACGCATATTGCTGGTAACTGTTTCGACCTCGTCATGACTGATGTCTCGGACTTGACGACGGTGTCAGTTAGCTCCCCTATGGGCTCTAAAGACCACTCACATCTTGTTGTGACCTTGGACCCGAATCAGGCTGTTCCTGTAGTAGACACCAAGGGAATGGTGTTCGTTAAAAGCAGGGCTAACTGGGTGGCTATTACTCAGGCAGTAGGAGCGTTACCTTGCGCCAGATTGTTCACAGTGAGGATCCTGTCTCTGAACTTAACGACTTGATTGTGTCTATTTTGGAGAGGTTTGTCCCTGAGAGGACTACTCTTGTGAGTTCTCGGGATATGCCGGGGTTTGACGACCAGTGTCGGTTGGCTTATTGGGCATGGCGGCGTTTGCGTGGCTGCACGTTGTGGCAGACCTATGTTGATCGTAAGGCCGAGGCTAAGCGTGTACATGAGGAGGCACAGCATCGTCTGAGGCAACGTTCCAGAGAGTCTCTGCTGAGTATTGACCATCCACATCGTTGGTGGAGTGATCTAGAGGATTCAGTGTTCGGTGCTGAACCTTTGTTGCCGCCCCTTGTTGATCCCAGTGGAGGTATCATTACTGATCTCTTGACTAGGGAGGAGCTTTTATCGGCTCACTTCGACGGGAAGCATAGCAGAGATGTTATCGCATTGCCTCATGGATGCCAACTTGAATTTCGCTTGACCTCTTTGGCGCTCAGATCTGGTACAATCAAGGTGCTGCTTGAGGGCATTGATCCGTAGGGAGGTATGAACCGGGTGGGCAAATTTCCTTTGTTTTATAAGCAGCTGGCTGACGTTCTTGCCCAAAGCCTAGCAGTGATCTTCCGGCGCCTGATACGGCTAATAAATTTTCCTTGTTGTTGGCGTACTGGGAATATTACTCCCATTCCCCAGGGTCCAGTGTCGCCCGATGTCGCCAACTATCCCATCACACAAACGCCCATTTTGTCGAAGGTGCTCGAGAAATTGATCGCTGGTAAGCTTGGTCGCGTCGCTGAAGTTACGGGGTTGCTGCCTGCTGGTCAGTTTGCGTGCAGAATTGGCTTGGGTTGTTGCGACGCTCTGTTGTCGGTGTCACACCACTTATAGTCTGCGCTAGATTGTAGGTCGGAGACACGCCTTGTCCAGTTGGACTTATTGGGCTCCTGCGTAAGATGAATTCTGTGTTTGGTGACAGTGAGGTTGTCCGCAGATGTTTTTATGCTTTTTTGCTGCATGTGTTGGAGTATTGCTCACCGGTCTGTGCTTCAACTGCTGACACACACTTGCGTCTGTTGGACCTACTTATTAGTTCAGCCAGCCCGCTGTGAGCTGATTATGATCTGGTGAACCTGGCCCACAGGAGAAGGGTATCTGAGCTATGTATGCTTTATAAGGCGTGCAACAATGAAAGGCATTGGTCTTTAGGACAGAGACACGTGCTGGGTGCGGAGCGCACTCTTTTACGTTGGAGGATGTTGGATGTCGAACCAATCAGTTCGGTCGGAGCTTTGCGCCATAGTCTGTTGAGGTTTGGAAGTTGTTGCCGGCATCGGCTTTTGGTCGTATTGGCCTGCAGGCGCTAAAGTCAGCTGTTAATGGTATTTTACTGGATTTCCTTTAGCAACGTTTTGGGCTTCCGGTGCTGCAAGGTGCTTCATTTGGGTTGTATTAGCTGTCCGTGGGAGCTCAAGCGTGAACTTTTAATAATAATAATAATAAAACCACAGACCCCACCATTCATTGACGAGACACTGGCCCCAAAGTAGATTTCGGTCCCGCAATTGGGCCTGACCGCACGGTGCCGCCGACGCGTTTTTGTACTTTCTTGAGCTACTTGACTTTTAATTTTTTTGCATTCAGTAATAACTGGCAAACCTGTAAATAATTCTAAAACTTCTATACGCAACAAATTCACGAAATGTCCAGGCTTGAAGTGTAATAACGTAGAGCAACCGTTTATGACATCCTTTGATATTTGCAGTAGAGTAGAACTATTTTGCAACAGTTTGTGCAATAAACAATCATTTGCATATATAGTAGTCGTGAACATCTGACAAGTTCTGTTGCTTGAACTCAAAATTAAATAAAATACGAGTCGCTGCGTGAATTCCAGTATTATCACTAGAGCAAGCTAGTCGGAGGAGTCAAAATTTCGTGGTGGTGGTGCGTGATTGGCGGTGCTGAGATTAGATTTTCCAAAGACGTTTTGCGCTTATAGAATAACTTGGTTGTTTAGCTGGCCATAGTTGTAAGACGTTGCAACTAAAAAGGCCAATCGTTAAATGGGTACTTACCAAGTTAGAAGGTCCAATCCACCGTGGAAGTGTGTACACCTGCGTCAGTGAGTAAATGCATGAAAGGTCGAAGATTTAATAGCAAAGAAAACAGTGAATAAAATAAGCACGTAATTGAAAACATTTTTGAATCAAACTGATTCTTCAGTTAAAATCTGGAAACATGAATAAGACTAAGAAAACATTGGGATTAATGCAAACACTTATCAAGCTAATCCCTGTAGAAGCTAAACTAACCAAACACAGTCCCACTAACGATAAAAATGCAAATTGCAAATTAAAACAAAAAATAGATAACGTTTATCTTGTCACAAGCAGCGATAGATAGGAACTGACTACACAATTAGGAGGAGGTTCAAGTGCGGTATATAAATATAGAGGGATTCCATAGCATTGCTAGATCTATGCTATTTCGTGCGTTGCTTAAGACTGAAATTTTTTTTTTATCTGCTACCCGGGGCAACTCGTGTTTGGTTGGTATGACAACTCTTTCCGTGATGCTCAGCTATTTTAGCTAAGTTTTCAGCATTTACCCATGCTCCTTTCACGTTCAACCAGTCTATCCTTGACAATTCTTCTCTGGCCCAGGGTCTAACTGATTTTACCAATGCTCAAAATTTAACCATGGCTTTATTTGATGCCGAAAATTTATTCACCAATATTTTCTTGAGAAAAACAGTTGAAATATGACTGAACCTACTGATCACCACATTTAGTGAAGTTTTTGACTTGGGCCGTTCCCATTTTAAATCTCTCCTACAACTATCTTCTACTAT
>LQNS02278129.1:19036789-19047602 GCA_001587735.2 Parhyale hawaiensis
ACTTACAGGATACCGGGGCAACAGATGGCGCAGCTTCTGGGTGGCTTCTCGCTCGGACACGTTGGCCGCCATCATAGCCGTAACGTTTGGTCGAACATTCCAGTATAGATGATCGCTGCCCAGCTGCAATAAGTATTGCAGCTTGTGCTTACCAAGGGACATCAGGGCGCCTGCCTGTGAGGTGCAAGGTTAAAAATAGAAACCTTATCATTCAGGAGACTAACAAAGGGACATACAAGGTAACTGTCTGTGAGGCTAAGATTAGAAAAGAAACAGTAAAATTTAGGAGTTTTACAAAGGGACATCTAAGCCTGCGAGGTTCAAGATTAGAATAGAAACCTTATAATTCAGGAGACTCACAAAGGGTCATCTAAGCAACTGCCTGTGAGGTGCAAAATTAGAATAGAAACAGTAAAATTTAGGACTTTTACAAAAGGACATGAAGGCGCCCGCCTGTGGGGTGCTAGATTAGATTCAGCAGGTACTGCAGCTTGGGCTTACCATGGGACACACCAAAGCGATCGGCAGAGCGGTGCGCACAATTTCTCTCAACACCCTTTGGGTCTTACCTTCATTATTGAATAAATAATCCAATCGTTTTTGTCTGGGTCGTTTATCTTAGCCGTACAGCAACTAAAGCACATAAATGACAAGTTTATAGCCACCATTGAAAAAATATCTATGGCAGAGCCGAGCCCGCGAGTATTAGTATAAGGTCCCGTGTTGCTTTCCACATCATGAAGTAGACGTAATAGATAAGTTTTGTTCCAACTTGCTGTCTTTTTGAAGGCGGATTTTTCTCTTGGGCGCGAAGATTTCCTTCCGCTGAAATTATATCACTGTGTATACGGGATATGCAGAGGAAATTAAATTCAGTAATGCTTCAGCGCTTGCTAATAAAACTTTTTTTTCACATGTCATCTAAGTGCAGGATTATTATTATACTAGAATTCCCGCGCTGTCAAAAATGACAGCGATGCATTTGTGATGACCCGTCATGATTGTTCATACTTCCGTAACTAACATCTTTTTCGAGATAGGCTACAAAGACCAACTTTAAGATTGTCATATGAGATGAGTGCTCGGTGTCAAATCATATAGCTGCAGCAGCACGGTGTCTGGCGATCGGGACTTCTAAAATTCCCTGAGTTTCTCCTGAGTTTTCCCTTATTTTCTTAAATCTCCCCGAGTGTCAGATTATCCATTTTCCTCTCGAATAATGTGATTACCAATGGGTTATGGGCTGAATGGGACTGAAAATGTTATGTATCACCGTCACATTATTAGGATTTGCTGCAGAATCAAAATTAATAATCCTCATATGGCTCAGTTTCTGGGGGAACAAAGAATTCATAAAGATAACCCCACAAATTGAACATCATCCGCCGTCCAGCAGAAATTCCCCGAGTACAGTATTTTGATTCCTGGTCCCTTTTTTCCTGAGTTTTGCCTGTTTTATCTGGGTGATTTTTTCCCCTGGAGTTCTTCCTCTTCTCCCTGTTTTCCATAGTGTTAGACACCCTGAATTAGTAGTACAATCGTCCGAAACCTTAGAAGAGGTGCAAAAAAAACTTTTACATTAGCAGGCAGCAAGCATGACTGAATTAAAATACTTAGTTCCCCGTAGCGTATCCATGATATAGACCTATGAACCTTCAGTACATCTGCTTTTTCTGTTAAAACTCGACGTGAAGAAAAAATTCTGTGTTAATACATGACAGAAAGCCAGAAAGAAATGTGTCTGCTGCCCTGTGAAAATCATAGCTTCGTCTCTGCTCTTTGGATCTGCTACGGTACTGAATTTTCATATCGTGAACTTAGATCAAACATACAGTACAGTATGTTTCGATGTCTGGAGAAAGTGCTAAACATCAGATGCCATAACCGAGCGAAGATAAGCTGAAAATATCTCCATAGTTTCAATGTCAACAGTTATTTCAAGCAAGGACTGTATCCAGACACAAAGGGAAAAGGATTCCACTTCTGGAACCTCGTCATCGATCTCCGAGAAAAAGTTACTTAATAACAAAATCTACCTTCGCCTATGTTTCGCCTATCTATTTCGTTAAGAGCGTGACACGAAACCTATAAATAAATAAAAATATAAATATATAAACACACGACGGTCATTCTTAGTGTTAGATTAAGTAATTTAAGCCTCCGTCTCCACAACAATGGAGATCTAACAGAGAAGAAGCAAGGGACATATAGTATGACGATAGGTATATTGGGAACTCATGCAGGAAGGTGTTCCCGTGCAGGATCATCGCGTATGGGAACAGCAAGTCAGGAAAGAAGAGGATGATCAGAATAAAGTATGAGCAAGAAGGAGTATGAAAATGGAATGAAGCAATGTGGGGACGAAAGACAGACGTTCCGAAGGCCAAGCTTAAGGCTAAGGTAACCATCAGATCGGTTGGTTCGTTTGTAAGTTTGACTCATGTTTGTCATAATGTTTGCTAGCAGTATAACTCAAAAAGTTATGAACGGATCTTCAAGAAAATTGCACAAACTGTTATTACTATCAAAAGGCACAAATGATTAGATTTTGGAGTTGTTACAAAAATCAGGGTTTTGAAGCCAATTTGAATTTTTCGTTACCGGTGCTTCACTTGGCGGAGGTATGCGCTCTCAGAGTGCTCTAGTTGTTAAATGTTTTCACTCACATTAAGTTTAACCCGAGGCAGGGCTTCTAACTTAGCCCACTCCGTCTAAAGTAATGTCTGCCGCTTAACCCTGTCTACCGTTACACAGTCCATCTTCCATAGACCTAGTCTAATCTCTCCATTTTACCTGTGAGTAGTTATTGCATTCGTTCTTTCGGCAAAGAACTTGCACTGGTTGATGGAGAAATAGAAGTACGACGGTACTGCTTACATTGTTCTTCTATGTATTTGCACGCCTTTTTCTAAGCGTTGTTTCCATAGTTTACAGATATTTTAGCCCTTCCTAATCTTTCAAGTTTAATTTTTTTGTGGGCAAACACAATTTTATTTTTTTTTTTCTTGCACTAACACGGTACCTGCGGATAATGAACAGTAGCCCATAATGTTTGTGCTTTGTTTCATGCGATAGCAATTCAATAAACTACAACAGACCCTGTCAGTTCTTCGGTCGCAGCAGCGCAACCCTTTGTTCTCAAGATGTCATTGTATTTTCTTAGAAGGCGCACATTCACTTCAAGAAATGCTTTAGAGTCGATATGTGCAGCGAGACTCGCTTTGCGCTCCCAAAGCGTATCCTAGCTACGCATCTGATTCTATTAAAAATGTCATCCGCCACCTCCAACGCGGACATACTTCACGTGAAAAAATTAAAAGCAGAAGATGTAATACGGTTGAGATGTTCTTCAGGTCTTTGTTTCTAAGCTGACTGGAAATTTCTTCAAGAACTGAAGAAAACACAGCTATGGTTGAACTTCCTTCCCGCGAAGATCAAGACCGAAAAAAGATGGGCTACTATCAATATCAACGAAACCCGTAATAGGGGGGAAAATCTATATGCAGACGAAAAATTGTAAAGTGTGAAATTATGGGGGATAAATTATCTGTAAGCTGTGAGAAACAGAAAAAAGAAAAAGTGGGCAACTACCAAGGAGAACACTGCAAGAAGTATAGTCGTATCTCTGTGTCTTTATCAAGACACAAGTGCGAACTCTTTGCTGGCAGAATAAATGCGAGATTCACTGGTGACATCAGAGTGCTAAAAGAGGTTAGACAAGGGGTAAGGCAGACGGATTGCGTGACAGTAGACAGGATTAGGTGGAGGGTATTACTGTAACGTGACGGTAGACAGGATTATGTGGAGGGGATTACTGTAGCGTGACGGTAGACAGGATTAGGTGGAGGGGATTACTGTAGCGTGACGGTAGACAGGATTAGGTGAAGGGGATTACTGTAACGTGACGGTAGACAGGTTTAGGTGGAGGGGATTACTGTAGCGTGACGGTAGACAGGATTAGGTGGAGGGGATTACTGTAGCGTGACGGTAGAAAGGATTAGGTGGAGGGTATTACTGCAACATGATGGTAGACAGGATTAGGTGGAGGGCATTACTGTAGCGTAACGATAGACAGGATTAAGTGGAGGGTACTACTGTTGTTGAGATAACTTGTTTAGGCCAGTGAATAGACACAACTATGATGTTTCTAAAGAGTCAAAGGGAAGCGACATGACACGAAGTATGTCCCAGACCCTACAGAACATTTGGATGCTTAGTTGAGGCAAAATTTGAACCAGATCAAAGAGCTTCAGATTCGATGTAGGAATAGAAAACTTTCGACGATCAGGAGTCCGAGTTCGAACCCAGATAAAAATAAAAATTCAGACTCTGCTGAACTCAGTAGAAGTCCGATATTTTTGGTTTCCAAGGACTCGGAGTTGGAAATTAGCTGTATCCAGGAGTTGGAGTTGGACGTTATCCACCAGACTCTGAAACCAAGCTAGCCTATGCATAAACCTGACGTCACAGAACAGAATGTGTAGCAACCCCCACTCTCAGTATCCCGTTATACTCACTCAATAACAGCTTGGTCTCCACCTAGAATAAAAAATATATAAAATTTCGTACCACTTTTCCAACTTTATTGCCTTCAACGACGAACCACAATACTTACTCCGGCAGCGTTGCATGTAAAAAACTGACCATGACACTTACTTCATCAGCGTCCTTGTGAAAAATGGACCATATCACTTACGTACTTCGGGATCGTTCTTGTGAATAACTGCCCCTAAAACTTACCCCAGCAGCGCTCCATATGTCTCCTCTCACTGCCCTTAGATCTTGCTGAGACAGCGAACTGAAGTCACCGCTTCTGAGTACATCCTTCACTGTGGCGTTTACTGACGCATATTCTTCAGTTTGGAGAAGCCGGGAAACCCTGCACGGTAATTTTGATACAAATGAATCATTAACAGGAAAGAATAAAGAAGAAGCACGGATGAGGGTTTATCATTTGATTGTATTCAGTATTGTGGAATGCCGTGCCACAGTTCACTTACTATAGAAGTTATGTCAGTAGTGTATAATGATGCGAGATCGCCGTTTTTAGGGTAACCTACCTTCGCGGCTCAGGCAACACGAGGCACTGCCATCGTATATACATATTAGACCGTTTGTAGTCAGGGCCATTACGGATGGCTTTTATTAAGTGTTCCTATACAGGATCATCTCTCATGGGCATAGCAAGTCGGGAAAGAAAAGGAAGAACAAAACAAAGAATCGTCAGAAGGAACATGAAAAACAAAGGAAGCAAACAGGACACGAAAGAAAGAGGTCCCGAAAACCAAACTAATGATTAAGGCTACCGTAAACCTTAGGTGTCGACTTCATCACCATTACAAAGGAAACTAGTGGAAACCCGAGGCCCGGAGGAAGATATCACGTTCACTACCACCTCAAGTGATATCCATACCACACTGTTATGTATGGACAGCCAGCCACGCTGACCCACGCAACCGAGCTCAGCGATAAGTTGTAGAACTTTTACGTTATTTAGATCCATTACCCTATAGCCATCTCAAGTAGTAGCTACCTTCTAATGATGTTTACCATGCATTACTTATTCTCTGGGGAATAATATGTATCTGAGTATATACGATATAAGCTTGTTTATGAAATTTCATGTGTATATTTGCTTTAAACTAGGAAAAACATGCTAATATCAAGTAATTTTTATGAGTCTTTTCAATTTATGCTACAGAGTACAAACATGTACGCGCTTCCAATAACCAAGGCAAGGTCATTCATAACAATTGAAACATGCCATCACTTGTCGCCACGAAGATCATAATATCGTATGATCATTCACTGACATTTTAGAATATAATGTACAGCGATATTTTTCAAAACGATTTTAGTATTTTAGAAGTTTTCCTAAAATTTTATCGAGCTCAATAAGCTCTTGTTAAATTTCTATGTATTTTCTTCTACTGGCGTAGTGCTACTCTATTAATGTTCTTATTCGAAGTTTACTCGACTTCCATTCATTAAGTAGCACAATGGCAATCAGTACCCCAATATGACACGAGCAGTATCCACCTTCATACACAAAATATTAATCTATGAGATTTGTAACAGAATTTACATTCACCCTTAGACATATCTCGAAGTGACTGCGTCACTGTATTGCACACTGTATCGATTCTCGCACACAACACAACGGATTTTCACTGTTTGGAGCACTCCGGCATCGAAAGGCGAGGGAAGCACGGCTAGGGACTCTCAAATTGACTTTCACCACGTATAGGCTACTGCTTCTCCTTCTCTTCACGCCACCAAATTTTCAAAATTCTCAAATTAAAGCTTAAAAGAAAACTCTTTACGTGCTTTCATTGTTTGTGAGATAATGCATTATCGTAAGTATTACCTTCCGCAACTACCACCCTTCTTATGCTCCTTCCTCGTCTCGTAGCACGCGTGAGAGCTACAAAAACTCATCATCTGTGGTACCTGACCCAAAATAGTAGTAGTACAAGCAGATTCAAGCCTCCCTAAATAAGTACTAAGCTCTTCTAAGTGAGGAAAAGGAAGGGACATATAGTATGTCTACGGAAAAGCGGGGAACCTAGACACGAAGTTGTTGCCAAACAGGATCAACGCCCTAACCCGAAATTTCTAATAGCTATGATAATCATTTCGCGCGCCACATAATCTAGCTTCGATCATATGTCATCCTTCCAACGCTTCAAATTACAGTCGGCATGCGTCTCCCTTGGCTCACATAAGCGGGCGCGTGCGGTTTTGCCGCATGCGCACCTTTTAATGCTACTAGCACTCCTTTATCGCGGCCCATCAGTTTATTATTTTCTTGGTGTTTCATTTAAATACATTCACTCAGGTATCTCTCTAACAGTTAAATGAAGGCAACTACGCGTAAAAAGGATCCGTCAAAATTTTTTGAACAGCCGTCGTAAACACAAACATGTAGGTCTCTGTTCCACATTCCAAAAACTACTCACGTGCGTTTCCTTTCAGGTGTGAACAAGTTTCTTGCATATTCAAGCAGACTCTTCTGGCCTTCACTGAGGGTACCATCACCTGAGAAGCATATACAAGAGTCAAATACAGGCTGCAGGATTTCTTCAGCGCTGGACGCTTTATTCAGAGTACGAGACCACTCCGCAGTTCAAAACTTAACTTCCTGTAGCGCAATAAATTACATACTTATATTTTAAGTCAATAATTCAATTCTAGAATTAGATAAAAGCATCGAAACACGTGACATTACCCTAACGAGAGCATAATTAATTAAATTTTAATGAAATTGTAGTCCATCAGTCCGTCGGGATCGTACAGCACAAACGTTGGTTACTGATCAAGTTTGATTTAAATCCACCCTCATAATCGTAATCTTTGATATTTTCCTCCCATTTTGGAAATTTTCAATTCCAAAATCGAAAACGTTGACCGAAATTTTTTCGCAGGATAAAGGACCTCTGAATTTTCGATAGCGAAGAGCATAAAAAAAATTATGAAGCGCTTCACAAACTTTCACCGGTGTAGTCTCCACGGCATTGATTGCCTTACTAAAGTCAGGAACCAACCGATAGAAGTACCTACAATGCATACAATTATACTTTTTTGTTAACGTGTTGCCGGGCTGAGAATGAGGTTCGGCATAGAACGCAGTTCTCGTCAACGACCACACGAACGTATGGGAAATTCAAATATAGTGCAAGAGGAAAAAACTTTCAAACTATGAGTTTACGTAATTAGAATTTACAACGTTCCTGTTCAGATATTTATTTCTACTGCGCCATAACTAGTGCATGCACCGGATGTTATGTTGCGTTATGTTGCCGTCTCACTTCAACGGCAAGCAGAGCAGGGGCGACACTGCCGCTACCAGTCAATTTTCTTTACATTTACACCACGTTTGCAGAGACTACGCAAACCAATGTTTCTGTGAATAATAAAACTTGAGATACATATATTTAATAGAAATATGTATTTAAAAATTATCACTCTTAGTTAGATGAGGTACAGCGTATCTCACCAAAATATGGAGTTTCTTAAACTAAGATTCGCAGCTTTTATCAAACAGATAAGTCACTTTAAGTACTTTTTCCACCTTCCTGAAGGTTAAAAGACATCTACTCGTCAGTTTCTTCAAAACTATTCGGGAATAAAATTTGACTATATATACAATAAATCACTGTTTTAAAATTCGATACAACGTTTCGGCCTATTACGTTGGCCATCTTCAGGTATTGAAAGCCTAAGTGTCATCTGTAAGTACAAAAGAAGAAAAATTTTTACATTTATATTTGTCACCATGAACCTAAAAATAAAGTCTAAAAAGTGAAATTTTCAACTATCGTACTATTGCACTAGGGTAATGTAGATCACATATCCAGGTACAGAGTGAAATTTGTACTAGGTACTATTGCTATGGACACACACACGTAGTGAAATTTGCACTGGGTAATATTGCTCCGAAGCAGACTATGTATAGCTTTGGTAGTCATAGTAGTACCATGTGCATTATGTCATTCGGTCACTGATTATTAGCAATGCCAATACTTTGGGATAGGTGGGCCCTGTCTCGCTAGTGTAAGCCACAGGTCCGAACCTGAACTCAGCCATAGCCAAGGCTACGGAACAACTTCAGGGCGTAGAACTTGGCCCAGTTCGCAGTATACAGCAGTTGCTTGCTCTCGTTCTGCAGCCACCGGAATACATTCGAAATGTTGAAGCAGGAATTACAGTCCTTTTTGTATATATCTTCCGATATTGGTGCTTTGACAGGACTGATGTGTATGACTGCGATGTGGAATGAAGTTTTTTCCCGTATTCTGCGGGGTTCTTACAGGAGTATTGCCATCGGCAGAACTCCCCTACAGATCACTATTTCCTGTACGGCGCCTGCAGCGCACTTTATTGGAACTCAGCCATTATTTGCAGGTATTTTAGCTTCTCTAGCATGGGAATAAAGGTGATTGATTGATTGTTTTAATTATCCCATCTTTTCTCTCTCCTCAGCCGATTTTTGGCATGTGGTTCTTATTCAAGTAAGGTGTCTACCGAAACAAAGGTTCTGACGACCTGTGAGTGTAGTGTACTTCTCCATTACTAGGTGCTTTCGCTTACGGACGGCAGCAGAAAGTAAAACTTGAAGGAAAGACGAGCGCCTAGACGCACGTATCATCTGGAGTTCCAGAAGGTAGCGTGCTTGGCCCACTTCTGTTCTCAACTTGCATCAATGATCGCGATTTTGACATCTATAGTAAAATCAGTAAATTTGCAGATGAAACTAGACTACGTCATCCTGCCACGAAAAGACCGTGCTCCAACATGACCATGACCACCTCATGGAATTGAGCACAACGTGGCAGATAAGCTATAATGTCGAGAACTGCTCAGTAATGCCCATAGGGCTAGTGAACCCTTCAACGCGATCGAAAATGAATGGGACGGGATTGGCTGCTGTCAAACAACAACGTGACCTGGGAATCACTATTACAAACAAATTACAACACAGTCAGCAAGTTGACAGGAGTGTGAAAATTGCAAACAAAGTATTGGGATTCATCACCAAAAATTTTGAATACAAGTCCAAAGTCATCATCGTTCCCTCGTACTAGACAATAGTGAGGCCACACTTAGAATTCGCTGTTCAAATGTGATCACCACATTCGTGTAAAGATATCGATAACATGGAAAGAGTCCAACGCAGAGCAACGAAATTGATACCTCAGCTGCGAAATAAGCCGAATGAATGTGGCGTAAAAGAAATTTGTCTGATCGCTTCCGAACAAAGTAGACTCAGGGGCCAACTAATAAAAACATTCAAGTATTTGAATTGCTTCAACGACGTACCTACAACGGGACTCTCTGAAATACACCTCAATGATCGCTTGCGTAACAACAGTCAAAAACTCAAGCATAAAGCTCGAAGAACGACCTTAAATCAGCAGTTCTTGCCGTATTTCATAGCCAGCATTTCGGATAGACTCCCTTCCGATGTTGTTTGTGCGGAGTCAGTCAACACGATAAAAAAATCGTCTTCACATACATAGGGAGAGACATCCTCCACAGCTAAGAACTCCTCCAGCAGTCGCAAACTCATAACAGCCAAAGCTTCCGAGGCCACCTTAATCCGTCTTCTTCTCTCTCCTGCTGCAACTACACAGTCTCATATCTCTAAGCTCCGCATATCAGGGGCTCTTGATCGTGCTTGCGTGCATTCATGATAGTCTCTTTTGCAGGGATTCTTCCTCTTTTTTACTCTTTTCTCCAGTCCTTTATATCTTACTAACATAATGGCAATAGCTCATAGAGGTCCGGGACGTAAATTCTGCTGTGTCTGTAAGAATTCGTCTATTAGTTCGTCTACTGCCACCTATCTAATCTACTAGATGTTTTTACTTTTTCCATCGTCTGCAACGGCTCCTTTGCCTTCCGGAGATGAATATATTGATATCTAAGCTCCCACATCGAGATGGAAAGACCAACTGACCAGCCAACCTTCAAACAAAATAACCATCCAACCAACAAACTGCATTCTACTACATAACTAGAGTAACCAGCCGGTAAAAATGCCAGCAAAGAATCTATAGAGATACCGACTTTTTTATTGATCATACTTTCAACAATACTTTGCTTACAAAGGATGCTTCATATTAAAGGAACCTGTGATGAGATTTCTAAGCTCCAATCCTTCTGAGCAGCGCAACCCATTCTTTCCTTCCGTGACGTGCAGTTATCGCTCCCTGCCGTGACGTGCAGTTATCGCTCCCTGCCGTGACGTGCAGTTATCGCTCCCTGCCGTGACGTGCAGTTATCGCTCCCTGCCGTGACGTGCAGTTATCGC
>LQNS02278129.1:19089686-19102701 GCA_001587735.2 Parhyale hawaiensis
TTTAAGTAGTTTATTATCTGCTTTTGTGTTGTGCTGATACATTAAGTAGCATGTAGAGAAGCGTTTTACTGCGCATTTCAAAACCTGATCTGTATATATAAACAACAGAAAATACACGATCTATCGGTCTAATTTTAGCGACCGGCCGTGATGACCAACCATCAGGCTGATCAAGGGTGGCACGACACTGCTCCGTAAATATAACATTTCTGAAACCTATCTTCAGATAGACGTCAATTTGCATACTGAGCCAGGCAGCTTCCCCATGGCTGCCCGATAACTGTTATCGAAGGGCAGTAAACGAAACTACAGATTTTGGTAACTAGAGGCAATCTCCTTTTCTAAATATACGAATATAGCAAGTATATTCATTTCGATTTTTATTCAACGGCATTAACACTGTCTTGCCTAATCAGGGCAAATGAATGGTAGGTAGCTTATTTTGTATTGATCATATTGCATTGCAATGAGGTTTAATTCGCTACTTGGAGACACAAAAGTATTGTGTGTATTTAAATAACAAGAACCATGCACGGAATGACAAATGGGCAAATAGAATGAACTATGAACGTGCATGAATTTTAGAGCCAACACAAGGAACTGCGGATATGAACAAACATTAATTGGCGGAAATAAAGTGCCATGAAGGTGAAAAAGTGCTTAGGGGTCAAAAAGTCATGGCATGAGCGAGTGATAAAAGAATAACACTGAACCATGTGCGTAAACGAGGGTAATAGGATATAAACAAAGGAGCATGGACGCGGACAAGTGTTGCTGCATCAATCAAGAGGCAACCGAGGAAATGGTCTTACTTGAGGCTGTTAGCACTTATGGATTCGATTTGGGATTGGTTAAGGTGACACAGCAGCCTCCCAAACATGACGATTTGAGCGGAACTCCAGCTGCTGATTGGTTGTCGCCTGTCCAGCACCTTCTCTGCATACGCATTCAGCTGAGGGTACACACACATTACATGAGACGAAGACAGCATGAAAACATCTATGGAAACAACTGATACTGTCAAGGATTGAATACCGTTCACCCCTTTGGATGCCAAGCAAACGAAAAGACTTAGAGCGCCTCGAGGCGATCCAGAGATCGTTCACTGCCAAAATCCGAGGCATGAAAGATTTAAACTATCACGAAAGACTGGCTCAACTTCAAATGTACTCAATTCAAAGGAGATNCGTAGTCCGAGGGGCGAGATTATTCAACAAAATGCCTCGTCACATTCGAAATGTCACCGGTACAGAGACTGCGAAATTTAAACACTTACTGGACGCATGCTTACTGAAAATGCCTGATGAACCTGCTGTAAGCTGCTACATCAACTGTGGGGATAACTCGTTGTTAGCCACCCCGCTGGTCAAGGACTGCAGCATCACCTCTGCACAAGATGTGCGGCGTGCGTAACGTCGCCTGGACCTCGTCCGAAGTATCATCAAAGGTAAAGGTAAGGTATGCCTCTAAAGAAATGAAGAAACGCAAATTTATACTTCTCACGTAGACTTCAATTCTTGAAATCGCTCCCTCATGGAAAGGGCTACAGCTTAAGCCGGGTCTACACGATCCATCTTTTCGTCGACGTTTGCGTTCGGCGAACGATTTTGATCGGCAAACACACGCGGCGAGGCTTCAAAATTTGTGATTGACCATGATCCAACGTGCTGGAAAACTTTCAGCACGAACACGCGGGAGCTTGCAAACACGAAGTTCGAAAACTATATTTCGCTGTGTGAATATATCTATGTGGCTTCCTCATATTATTTAGTAATTAAAACATCATTTATTTAAATTAACCCACGTAGTGAAATTTATTTATGTTTGATTCTAACTTCTGGATAGCGGGAAGCGTTTGTCAACTATATATTGCCAATTACTAATAACTGTAACATAGACCGCAACAGTACTTGACTCTTAGGTCTGACGCTGGCGGCCAAAAGTCGGCAACGAAAAAAATGGGAGTTTCTCAAGAGCTATTAATTTATCCCTATCTAATAGTGAAAAAAAAATCCAAGGTACGCAACATTTTTCTTACAAAGAAGGTATCTTGGACACGGCGGGGACGCGCTTGGGCGCTTGCCTGCATGACCGTATCTGGACATGTTCATAATAGCTCCTGAGAAAATCCCATTTTTCCCATTTTGGCCGCCAGCGTCAGCGGCCACTTGGACCAAAGAGTCAAGTACTGTTGCGGTGTATGACAGTAACATATTCGTCTAGTTACGTCTGTTTCTTCTTCTTGTTATTATTAAGAGCCTCAATGGAGCCCGATTTACGTTTCAAATGAAGATATGGATGTACACAGTGTGAATTGCAATTGAAATTCAAGAAATAAATAAAGAAAGAATGAGAAATTATTGTTCTATGGTCTGCATCTCCGCATGTGAGGGGATGAGAGTGGATGAATTGTTGGCTATACTTTTCGCCAGTATAAATAAAATTTTACCCGCCAGCCCGCTTCTACAACTAAAATAATTGATATCTCGACGATAAAGTGAGGGTGATATATCGATTACAAGTTATGGAACGTTGAATTCGCGTATAGTGACTTTGAAGTGTTCGTGGCTTCTGTTTGATCCCGTTTGAACAAAGAAGAGAAGTGTTCGTGTTTTTGCTTGTCAAATTTTGCGTTTGTGATTGATGAAGTGATGGATCGTGTAGACACGGCTTCAGTTAAACATAGCAAGAGGGAGAGAAAGCATACAACAAAGAGTGGAAAAAGGTATCGTGCTACAGTTCCTAAGGAGTGCAAAACAGCCAATTTGTACATTCCATGCACAACTCTAACTTGTGAACTCCTTCCTCCCTGAAAGGGATAGAGCCCAGCTGATGATTAACTTTTATTCCTTTGAGCGTTTCTTAAATGGAACATGTACTTTACATGAGAATAGCATGTTGTACTGTAGGGCACTTCGGTAAGAAAAATGTTGAGTGAAAAAAAATGCAAGGTCAGAACCGGTTCCCACCCCTCAACAGGTTGCACCCTGAATTTCTGTGACACACTAGCCTACACACCCGTCGAGAAGGATATACTAAGATGTCCTTACTAACTTCTCAGCTTGCAGTCAACGCTTAGTTGGTTTATCATAGCTGATATTCCCAATGAGGTTTGGAACTTTTGATTTATAAACTGCTTCGAAAATGCAGTTAGTCATCTTACCTGTTCGTTTGAGAGGTTCATTTTCCTGCTGCCGAGTACGGCGACCGCATCATCAAATTCCGGAGCAGTGAGGTCAGGCAGCTCTGGGATTCTGTCGGGCGTGATGCCCTTTAGGGCGAAGTTCAGGTCCTTCATCTCGGCACTGGTAAGAGAACTGTAGGCCTTGTCGCTCAATGAGTTAACGATGCGGGTCACTATAATCTGCAACAATGTTTTACCAATATTATTATCATTAGATATCTAACTACTATCACTTTGCTTGAAAAAAAATGAAGAGAAGATAAACGACTCGAAAGAAATACTACCGGGACCCGGGGAATTTAAACGGTTAATTGATGTTTTTACCTACCTTAATTTGACCTGAGGAAGTGCTTATAACTTAACTCACCCTGTCTAAGGCACAGTAATATGAGCCGGTTATAACCCTGTCTACTGTTACGCAATCCGTATACCTTACACCTCGCCTAACCCCACTTAGTTTTCTGATGTCAACTGTGAAACTGGCACTTGGTCTAACAGCAAACAGTTCGCGCTTGTGTCTTGATAAAGACATAGAAATACGACCATACTTCTTGCACTGTTCTCTTGTGTATTTGCACCCTATTTCTAAGTGCTCTTTCCCACAATGTATAGATAATTTAGCCCTTCATAATCTTACAAGTTTTAATTTTTGTTGGAAAGTCCGATTTTGTTTTTCGTTCTTTTTTTTCGCGTTATTGCGGGACCCGTGGATATTAATCGGTAGCCCATAATTTTTTGCTTTGTTTACGTAATTGCTACACAACAAAGTGTAACAGACCCGGCTTATTTCTTCAGTCACTGGAGCGCGTAACCCTCTGATTCTAAGATGTCATTGTATTTCGTTAGACGACGCACATTCACTTGAAAAAGGAAAATACTTTTAAAGTCGAGATGTCCAATACTACCCGCTCAGAGCAGATGCTACTTTTAACTCCCAAATCATTTTTATTTCTGTTTGCTGATATAGGCAAAAGGAGCCACTTTAAGACTTTTTTCCCTGAATAACGTTTTTCTATGTTTTCTATGGGAAAAAAACCCGCGATCCCATATGAACCAACCAAAACTTAGGTTAGTTTTGGTTAGTTTAGATTGGTCTAAGTTAGTTCAAGTTCTTATGGAGTCTCCGGTTATTTTTTCCCCACAGCAAAACAATGGGAAATTAATAGTCGGATGTCTTGAAAACTAAGCACCTGCCCCAAAACCGTTATTCATGAAAAAAGTCTTAAAATGGCTAGTTTCACCTATATAAGTGAACAAAAATTAAAAGCTCAATTGGATTTGAAAGTAACATTCACCTCCTAAAGCGTATCCTAGCTACGGACCTCGCTTATTAAGAACGTCATCCATCATCACCAAAGCGTACACAATTCGTCGTAAAAATGAAAAGACGATAGATATGGTACGGGTGAGGTGATTTTCATCTTCATTATATTCGTGGATAGAGCTCAAGCAGAAATAAAATATCCGGTAGATAGGTAATGGTGATGTGTTGTAAATTAAGAGAGAAAGCGAAGAAGATCATGGACGGTGTCTGAAGTAGGAAAGAGAGAGAAAATACAGTAGGCGCAGAAAGTTGGCAAAAAAAAAATACCTCAATAGTTAGCTAAGACAAATCTTATTAGGAAGAATGCTTTACGCCTCCCTAGACGACACAATGACAATTAGAAAGGCATAAAACTGACCAAACAGTAAATCAGGAGAAACATAGAACCCATGCAAGAAAGCCATCACGTCAAAACTCACCAGATTTGAAACTACGGGGACTCATAACAACATCAACGCACCTTCTGCACAACTGTGCACATGGCGTAAGAATACGATTATAAGCAAAAAGTTTTAATTTAGGTAAAGCTTTACAATAAAGTATCAATTAACAATTTACTCAAACAAATCAAATTTCGTGGATTCACATCAGTGGTAATATCTACTATGAGAAAGTAAATATCCACGTCATCAGAGGCAGGCGCGGCGACGTCACGCAGTTTCAGCTGTACTCCACAACAAATGAAGCAATCATACCGCTACTTTTTTTAGGAAATCGTATGTTTTCAGCAAAATTAACCGGGTCTTTGCGTGTGTCAGGGTACCTGCTGTACATGGAAAAGACATTCGATCAACATAAGAGAAAAGCTTTACTGTTGACTAGCCAAGACCTCAGAAAATTCCACAGAACAAAAGTAGAATTGCGCGATTATTGAGTGTAAAATACATTCCATGTTTGTAAGCAGTACCAACGAAAAACTGACTCCTCGAGTTTGGTCCTGAGACCTGTTTCTCTATGCCCACCAGTTCCGTATCTGCCACTGCAACCGTAATTAGGACATATGCTCGCGGATGGACGTATGATTCAGCCCACTCACGAGCAGAATAATTTCAAAGTTAAAGAAACTGTCCACCCAATCAAATCTATATTACCTGAGCCTTGTCGCTGTCCATGTACCTGCTGCCGAGCGCAGAGAGGCAGCCCTTCATCTCGTCAACGTCGGCGGTCTCGAGCTCGCTGTTGCTGATATCGTCTACCCCGCTGACGCCAGCACGATCGCAGAGGCTGATATTGCTCTTATCGCTATCTACTAAAGAAGATTAATTCCATCATAATACACTCGTGATCCTACGTTTAAGGAAGAGTTGAAAACGATAGAGAAAGTATTTCCTATGGATATGGCTTTTCTAACTAAAGTTTAATCATTGATAAAGATAAAGAATGAAAAAGTCAATCAATTCCTCTATAGTTAATCTAATTAAAAAAAATCACGGTACGTATATGACCTGCTTACCAGCTTATCAACTTCTAAGACTAGCAACTCAAAAAGCAAGAAAAACCCAACAACCGAGTTGAAGTCTCTATAATAAGGAGTTGGTAATGTGTAATTCCGTCATTGCACTCATTGTTCTTGACGGATGTCAAAAATTCTAAGTAATGTTCTGGAAATAATGGGTTCCAAGAGGTTTCTATGAAGATGGTATCATGAAGATCATTTTCTGTCCTTAATTGTTATCCATTTCTGCAATCTTTCCCAAGCCCAAACCTTCTCTATCGGATCCAAACTTGTGCAACAGGATGAATAAGGGAAAAGGAGAATACCATTCTCCTGAAAGACCTTGCTCAGGCGAGCATTGTGGCTTGCTCCATTATCCAAGAACTCTCCATCACACAAGCAATGGTTCTCCACCTCAGTGGAAGCTGTCGGCAACATGTTAACCAAAACCAACCGATGATTGACGCCACTGCACGACGTGAAATTCCATTGCACCATGAAGAAAAGGATTCCGCACCATAATGGAACTTCCGCCAATGCACCGCATAGAAAAGTTTCAGGGAGCAACGATTTATCGTGCTAGAATCTTTGGAAGCCAACAGGAAGGCCTAAGGCAATTTTTCCTCAATCATACTCTAAACTCTCCTTAATTATCAACGACTCGTATCCGGTGTTCCCAAGCTAAGTGTAAACAGTCTATTTTGTCATGTGCAAACGTAGGAGGCCTTTGTATACGCTGTTTTTTACATTTTTACCTCAGGTGTTGCCACATTGTCACTGAAATACAATTGGCATCAGTGCGTAATCAAACTCAGTCATCGGCCCCTATATGTGACAGGCAACTCCATAGGTTCTACTACACAAAGCCTAGGAAATTTTTCGTTTACAGCTGGATTTCGCTGTTAGGCGACTACTAGAGTCCCACTTTTTTATATTGAGCTCAGGTGCACCCTGTGACAGACGTTTGTTGGAGTATTCCATGTTATTAGAATTGTAACATCACCACTTGGAACAATAGGAAGAATACCGATTGTGTATCTAACTGAACATTGTATATTGTAATACTTGTGTTAGCACTTGTGTTTGTGTTGTAACTATATATAACATCGTATATATGATAATCGTATCATATCATCGCAATCCTAATCAAGGAATATCCCCGCAGTCCTAATACAAGGATTGCGGCGTACGTTGTGTACTTGAGATCGTCGGCCTCCAGACGAGGAGTGGGTAATTAAACTGTCACGCCGGTTACTGATCAGCAGCAGCTGAATACAGAGCTAGCTTACAAGTCGCATGTGGTCAGTCGACAAAAGAGATTTCTGAGATGGAGGGTAATTGAAAAGATTCGCTCTGTCCTCGATATGCTCGCTTGTAAGAGGTAGCTACATAACGAGCTAGTTTAAGAGCCAAATTAACTTCAAATATTTGACGGCGGAACAAGTGCGGAACATTTTGAATTAGCTAACAGCTGTGAGGCTATATGTACTTGTTTTTGACCTCGCTGACCCCGCTCGCTAAGTATATAAACCTCAAGGATCGAGCGGAGCGATGCCTTCTAACTAGACTTTACTCTAGAAGCAAGAGCTAGTAGAATCGCCATGGATTCCCATCGTACTGCGTTAACTGCATCAGTATCTCTCTAAGAGTGTGAAATAAAATATTAGTTGTGTGAAGTGTCGTTGTTTACTTGCCACGAAGGATTGGAAAGAGTTTCTTAAACTCTATTCCAGACGACAAATGCTACGTCTCGACGAGAGAAGTCAATCATCAGGACCTCTAAGTAATAACAGAGGATTAGAGTGATGCAGTTTGTCAGAGCAGGAAGCTCACCTTTGTTGCTCTGCCACGCGGGATCCATGAGCCTCAGAGCTGCCACGGCCTGCAGGCGCAGCACGTTGTCTCGTGCCCTCATCTCCGCGTCGTACGCTCCTCTCACGTGTTCATTGCACTCCGCCTGTTCAGCGGAAAAGTTACTCCTCTCAGAACATTCTCAATATAAAACTGAATACTTTATTACTTAAATGCCCGTCTCCACTGAAAAGGCAGTCTAAAAGACTATGAAGCTGGAAATGTACGGCTATAGAAGCGTTACACCCATGAACGAGGAAATTTTCACAAACCATCAAACCACGTAAGTGCAAGACTGGATCTGGAAAGTAAGTACCAAGCACAGACGTCCCAAGGCCAAGCTAAAACTAAAGTAATCTATGAGCGCGCTTCTCTCCGTAACACATGGTGGATGAACCTAACTAACTTACTCCCCTTTCCTGTGGTCCATCCTACGCGCCCCTGAGAATAGCATTATTAAAAAAGCTGTTAAACTAAGGGGATTTGGAAGATAATAAAAAATATCTCAAGCTAACAGTTGTATGTTCCTAATTTTTTCAGTGATTTAAAAAAAACTAAAAGATTTAGCAGCGGTGTCTGCCTAAATTTTCAGAGTACAGTAATTTGAAATACCACTAATAAATATTTGGTAACCTAAAAAGGAGATAAATTAAACTCTTTCAATAATTTAAAAAAACAACCCGAACACTATTTTACGGTGATCTATGTCTAAACTACAGAAGTCACGCGGAAAACCGGTCAAATTTTTCACACGTCTTGTGAATCCATAGAAAACTGCTAATCATTGAAAACATTAGATAACGTAAACATGGCGTAACACAACACATGGAGAGAACCAGTAACGAAAAAGAACAGAATTTAAATAGTTTAACCCTTCGCTCGGCGGTTAAGCAAGTTTCCGTCAGAATAGCAATACAGAAAAAGCCCGTACGGGCTGTTACATAGAATTAACATAGTAAGAACAGGCAAAGAACCAAAGTGAGAAAAGCAACAAAGCGGTCACATAAAGCAAAATGGCACACAAGCCTAAAGCTAAAGTACCATACAGGTCTCCCGGGCGGCTCGACTCTCCTCAGTATAAAATAGGCAAACCTAATTATTCCCGTTCATACATATCACTTGAGGATAATGCTTGCCGTAGCATCGGATTGGTGATCGGAAAAAACCTACAGACTCAGTTCAGAAGCTTAGCCTTACAACCTCGGGGAAAAAGCAAAGTCATCATTATATGATAAGCGCGCAAAATGGATGTCATCTTGTTATGGAAGCTCCATCTGCGTAAGCAACTATGAAATATTTTCATGTCACTGTGATATCAGTGTTCCCATAGAGCTCGCTCTCCATTTAAAATTTTAATCGCTACCTTCAGTGTGCTGTAAGATAGCACGGCACTCATCGGTACATACCTTCCTGTACTCATCGGTGGACCTGTAGAGGACCTCGTCAGTACGTCTGCAGAAACAGGAGATCATCGCCCCGGGCGGAATGGCGGTCAGGTGATCAGACGGCAGCAGGTACAGCAGGCAGCAGATGTCCATGACGTTGTCCCACTGGCTTGGGTCCTCTCTGGAACATGTATTAAGTAATACCAAAGAAAACGTCCATCATAAACCATTACGTACAGCCGGAGATAGCTCGTATTCTACATTCTATAGTGTTGCACTTCTCGTGATGAACGAAGAGTCAAAATTTCAGCAAAGAGACATTAAATGCGGTTTCTGTTTCTCCACTACTGCTCTAGAGTAACTACTGTGGTCATTCTTGAAAGTACTTTCATCTGCGCTAAATAAGCCTCCTGGTGCCCGAAGAGAAAAAAACTATGGACATGACGAGTAAAACTAGCACTCATACCTGGACGAAGACTATTATCAAAGGTAGGAAGCAATGAGAAGAAAAAAATAAAGATGTCCCAATAGCTAATGCAACATGAGGAAGCCCTCCAATGAACGCGATTCTTTAAATCATAGATGGACGGATTCAACTAATGTTCCATCTTCTCCTGCCGAAGGCGGTAATAGTACGAGCCATGCAATTAAGTGAATCAGAAGATATTGATTAAAATAAAAAACTATTCATTTGCATTATATAACTTACAGCTATGGTACTTTGAATATACACTTCAATAAGTTTCGCATCACTGAAATTGTTCCTAGAAAGTCGGGATTCAATATTCTGAAAAAGGATGAGTGTAGCTCCTGTATGAGCGGGATGGAAAGAGGAAGGGACTGGCTAAGACCACTAAGGTACAAGCATAGGTCTAAGTTTCGGAATTAGTATGATCACGTACACAGTCCCTCGACAAATTATCCCTCGCAGCCTCCCATTTTTCGAGATGAAAAGGAAGAGACTGGTCTAGGACCGCTAAGGTACAAGCATAGGTCTAAGTCTCGGAAGTAGTATGATCACGTACACAGTCCCTCGCAGCCTCCCATTTTTGATACATACTCTGCGTATTTGAGCAAATTCGCATAGAAAACTATATCTTAACAAACTAAAGCTTACAAACTGCGATAGTTTACGTTTTCTATTCAAGTATGCTCGAAATATGTAGAGGAGATACCATAAACACCAGACTGCGACTAATAACTTCTCCAGGGACTGAATGTGATTGGACTATCTTGAATATCTTTGACACAAAATCCCAGGTCTGCACAAAACCTAGGGGCGTGTTGCAATCAGGCCTTAAGTGTCACCCGTGCTAAACCGGCCTCCAATGCGAGACAGGTTGGGTGACACCGAAGACAACCCTCCAGAATTGTAAGGTTATGAGCTGGGTAACACTGACTTTGTTTACAAACATTGACTTTGTTACTCAACAATTCGTATTACAAAGTCTAGGACTATCATATATTACTTGAATTCTAGCATTTGAAGCACTTTTGCGCGGTTTTCTCAACTTTATATCCTACGCCAAAGTGTATACAACACTTTGTTGGGGCGCCGAGATCGCTCGCGCATTCACTGTTTGGCCGGCCCTACACGTAACTGTTTATCTGAACGATATAACTGTGCAGATCAACTGTTGCAATAAACCTGACGTGTAGGGAAGTAATTTGCGCAAATTTTGATCCTTTCAGATGAACTGCGCAAGCGGCATGTGAGAATGAAACTTTTAAACTTTTTATCTAAACTTTCTTACGATATTGATCGTTTCAGATCAAAATCTCACGTGTAGAGGGAAAACTGCGCATATGCTCAGTTAATATGTGACTTCAGTAGAGTGCCTGTGTTTGTCTATTCACTATCTTCACAAAAATGAATCGTAAAATCTTGGAAGAATTTATTGAAATTTACAAATCTGAGCAATGTTTGTGGAAAGTCCAGAGCAAAGATTACTATAACCGGGACAAAAGATTTGCAGCCTATGAAAAATTGATTACTAAATTGAAGGAGATTACACCTGCTGCTGATCGTGCCATGGTAGTCTAGAAAATTCGTAACATCCGCACATCCTGTCAGAGCCAGAGCATCCGACGACGACTACGACATTTTGGAAACTATGCAAACTGATACGATATATCTGAATGGTGTAGGGGCACATCTTTTGCCACGACTATCAGATGGCTTGAAACTATTTATCTGCACAATTATATCGTTCAGATAAAAAGTTACGCGCAGGGCCGGTCTAACACGGGTAAGACTGCGAGGGTAAAGCCGGCATCTGATTGCGACATGCACCAGTTCACACTGAGGGCTGGACGTCGCATGGTCAAGCGTAAGTTAGGCCTTTCGTTGGGGTTTTTCCTCAACACTTCGTATAAGGAGTTTTTCACTGGTGTTGAAAATAGCTAATATTTTTCCGGTTCTGAGGATGTGATGGAATCACCAACCCATACGTAAGCCAAACTTTTGATAAATGTTTCAGAAAGCCTCCGACAAAACCAATCACAGTCACTGTGCATAATATGGCCCGATGAAGAACAGTTCGCTACCCGCATATTGTTATCGCTACACTACTGGCCGTAGGGTTGGAAAGTAATCTCCATAAAACTGAAAATTAAATGGAGACCGCTTTGCATCTAATCTCCAATTTAGAAATTAAAACTCATTTCACATATGTAAGTAGAGAATTGACATCAGTGTGGTCATTTTACTCTGGGTGACTGTGAATGGATTCCATCGGTTTTTTCCCCTAACGACTTTCATATGTATATCGTATTTAGTCATGATTTCAGTTCTTATTCGAGCGTCTCCCTAAATTCTGAGATTAAGGCAAATGATGATATCACTGGAAAAATCCCAAGGTGAAGATTCCTCGTGATTGGCCACGCGCTACACAGCCCTCAATGTGNTTCATATGCATATCGTATTTAGTCATGATTTCAGTTCTTATTCGAGCGTCTCCCTAAATTCTGAGATTAAGGCAAATGATGATATCACTGGAAAAATCCCAAGGTGAAGATTCCTCGTGATTGGCCACGCGCTGCACAGCCCTCGATGTGAACTGGGCAATCTGAGGCCTTGGTCTGGGGCCAACTCCCGGAAAATCTTGGAGTCTAACGTCAGAAAAAGTATTATTTTTGAGCTAGCTTATAATCAAAATGTTTATTTAGTCTTCCATCCTAGTTTGGACATGTCCAGGCTAAAACAACTAATTTTAAAATTTACAAAAATATTAAAATTCACATTTCGGGAACTTAGTTCCCATCATCAGAATTACAAACTACATAGGAAGCCTAAAATAAATTTTATTTAAATGAATAAAAAAATCTTTAATAACATTTTAATTCAAAAAACTATCAATACTAAATTTTCATTTTAGGCTTCCTTTATATTTTGTAATTTTAATCCTGGGAATTATGTTCCCGAAACGTAAATTTTCAAATTTGGTCAATTTAAAAAAAAATTATCCACTACTGCATATTAATTAATTCTAACGTTTACATACTGCCTCCTTCAAGTACTCAGTGTGCCACGACCTACAGAGGTAAAGCTAAGAAAAAACTGAAGCTGAGAATATGTCAACAGAAAAGAATCTAATATTAAGAATGACCGTCGTGTGTTAATAAATATATATATATGTTTGGTGTCACGCTTTTAACGAAATAGATGGGCGGAAATTAGACCAGGTTGGAGGCTCTGGTGCTCCTCTCAAGCTCCATTGAAAGTGATAGGCAGAAAATAGGCAGGTTGCAGAAGATGGCAAACGTATCTTAAGTAGGGACAGTTGAAATTCCAACAATGAAGCCATCGCAGGCTTAGTCTGATTTGTACGAGTATA
>LQNS02278129.1:19117915-19132932 GCA_001587735.2 Parhyale hawaiensis
GGGGGTGGAGCTCTTTGTCCAGGAGTGGGCGTGTGCCCATGAATTGCTTGCAGAAGCCGGTGGCTACTTCACGGTCAGATGACACCTGAGTGCCATCTAAGGTAATGGGCTAGTTAGGGGCTGCTGATTTACGTTTGCCCGAGAAGCCACGGAGAAGATTCCAGTCAGGAGGGGTGAGATCTATGATCGCACCGTTCGACTGTGTCGATGTCCGCCGCCTTCCGGGCACAGGTCGTCGAGCTATTCGTGATGCTGCCTTCAAGATCTGGAAGGTTGGGGTGGTTGCGGTCTCGGGTTCGGAGCTCATTACGGTCCTGAATCGGTGCCCTGGCCTCGTCCGAAAAGGCAGGAATGGAAGATCGCCCGCATCCTGCCGGGATGCAGCGCTTTGACGCCTTGAAAAGAGTACTTCTAAAGGAAATCTCACCGCGCGCGCATGAGGAGGTAAGCTGTAGCTTCCAAAGGTAGTTTGTGAAATAAACAGTCATTTTGTAGAATAGAACGTCTAGAATTTGTGGCATGCTCGATTTCATGAAATACCAGGTAAACATCTGATGAAAATGTTGATGAAATTTATCTGATATGCGTGCTAAGCGAAATGAACAGAACACAGCAGAGTTAAAGGGTGAGTCGGAGTAGCTTGAAGACATTCAGTGATGAAGCCCTGGTAGCAGTGAAGTGATGAAGCACTGGCAGCCATGAAGTGATCTAGCATTGGAAGTAGTGAAGTAATATATCAATGGTATTAGTGAAGTGATGTAGCGGGGGCGGCCGTGATGTGATCTGAATGATGAAGCACTGGCCGCCACGACGTTGTGTAGCATTGAGCAGTGAAGTGATACAGCATTGGTAGCCTTCAGTGATAAGACATTTTTAGCCGAGAGTGATACAGCATTGGTAGCCGTGAAATTATCTAGCATTGGCAGGCCTAGAGTTATCTAACATTGGCGCCTGTGGAGTGATGTAATTTAGGCTCCCATAGAGTTATTCAAATCCGGCAATCATGAACTGATGCAACATTATCATCTATTAAATCATATACGTAATGGAGGCTATTATGAAGGATGTAACAGTCATCTGCAAAATCATGTAATGTAGGCAACCATGAAGTGATTAAATTTAGTAATCCAACAAATCATATTATGTAAGCAACCATGATGAGATGTACCAGAAGTATATACAACATTAAGTGATATAGCGCCGACAACCATGACGTGATGTAGTATAGGGAACAACCATGGTGTCCTTCAACTTGGGCAGCCATGGAATGATTCAACTTACGCAACTATNGATTCAACGTAGACAACCATTAAGTGATGTAACATAGGCAACCATGACGTGATATAACGTAGGCAACCAAAAAGTGGCTTAGTATACTTAGGTAGTAATGTGAAATGATATGGTGCAGCTGTAGATGGTTCCAGTGGTGAAGGCCTGTATCAGCACCAAAATGTCATTTTAATGTCTTTTAACGGCTGTCCTGGTAACTTTATCTCATGGTGAACTCTGCATTTCTAGTTCATGCTACTAATGTGGTTTTGTTCTGTCGTGTTATTGTCGTTCTAACAAGGTTTTTCAGCATTACTGAGCTTTCTTAGCCTTCCTTTCCTTGCAGCCATGGAGATGAGCTCTACCGAAAGCTCTACATACATCAATTCCTGAGGTTATTGCTTAAAATCCACCATTGGAAAAAAATAAATTGTATGAGAAACTAAAGTATATTACATGTGGTATTGATGTGATGATGTTTTCTATAAAATTTATTGTTTCTAGAAATTAAAATGAATTTTTCATTATTATTGGTGTCCGAAGGCATGATAGATATCACCTACTTCAGATATATTATTGTGAATTTAGATTCCCTGCTCTGCAACACATTCCTTGCGTTACGACGAAGAAATTAATATTTGTTTGAAGTCTCTGTGATCATTAGAACTCATTTGATTAAGAGGTAAATCGGCCTCCAGGCCCAATTGCGAGAGACCCGATTTCAGTGTCCAGTCGATGTATTGTGTGGTCCATGTACTAGCTAATACCAAAAGCGTAATTCACGGACGAATGGACCTACGGAGCCACAAGCATAATAATATGGATATTAGCAGGGATGTCTCTACATAGAGCTTTTCATATGACTTCTTCAGGCGGGGAGCTTTTCATCACCCTGCAAGTCTGTATGGTAGAGATGTTGCAAATGTCAAGCTGATTAGGGAAGTGCGGCCGGAACGCGTAGGGTGACGTTGTGGTGGTGTAGAAAATGCGAACGATGAAATGAAAGACGAACGAACCAGAAGATGAGTTTTTGTATCGCTTTAAAAAAAAGCCACTGAAGGGACAAACTGGAACACAGAGCTGGCTACCAAGAACATAAAGGTGTGTCTTTGCAACTTACCTAGCGCACCAATGAACTATCGTTTGCACAATAATGCGCGCACTGGAGGTGTCCTTAGTAGCCGATGCACGTCTAGCGCAAGGGTCTCCCACTTTCATGAAAGCATATTTCATGCGGGCCGAAATAAAAATATGGATATGCTACAAACGAAGTTCTTTCATCCAAATTTAGCAGTAACAGCAGCAGTAGTGGTGGTGAGAGTGTGCCAAACTTATTTAAGCACAAAGGCCAAACTAAAAAAGTTGTCCTGTTATAACGGATCAGCATGATGAAAGGATGAATGTGTATGCGGTCAATTTAATGAAAATGTCAGGGTCTAGAAAAAGGCTTGTGTGTGAATGCTCTATCTCTTTTCAAACTTTTCACATGTGAAACTGCAGCAGTGATTGTTGAAATTTTATCAACAGTAGTACAAAATCCCAACTATAGCCTTCCCGTCTCAAGAGGTGAATTCAAAACAAATCCATTTCAGAAAGTTCTGCATGAGCAGCACATTAATAAAATTATTATTATTAAATAACACCATACTGGAGACGTGGGAACGGAGAAATTCCATGAGGTTGAAAACCCCCGCGCAACCAGCCCAGCGAGCGAAGAAAGAAAGACAGAAGATTCGAGATCACGGAATAGCTCTGTGTACAGATCGTTTAAAGCTGTAAATATCCGCACCAGCAAAGACAGAGCCACCAAAACCATTCCAAACATCCACACACAATATATAAAAACAAACGAGAATACTGGCCCGTACGGCATCGTAACGGTTCCAAAACAAACTCATGAAGAGCACCAGTACTGTACGTCGAGTATACCTCACCCGAACAAATGGCTCCGGAAGAAAATCAGACAGTGGATGACTGGGGCAGTTATAAGTTTAATACAAAAAGCAGACCCCACCAACTCAGCGACGATGCGCCAGATCACAAGGCACACAACACCATCCAGCATGAACGCACATCGACGAACCACTTTGTCAAGCAAACACAGATGACAATCGGCAGCGCATTCTGTTTTGGTACAACTACGGTCTAATCGATCGTGTTTGTACTACAAAGAAGCAAAATGAAACTACGCCTACGACTGACTACAAGTTGGAACCGTGTACTGCTACCGTAATTCTTTTACGACTACTGCCACTCATAACATAGGAAGGACTATCCGAATTAGCCCTCCGTCATGAACAACGGCTCAAAAAAAAAAAAAAAACAAGAAACTCACCAGTACAGAGTGAGCTGGGACGCCCTGTGCCAGCTTCTTGAGCTCGCCAGTCTCCTGGAAGGCTTGCATTATACGCTGCATGGACAAGGATGCTCTGGTACCGGCGGGTAAGTCCTTTATAGAAACCGATGGCAACTGCACATAGAAAAAAGAGACACCACTGAGTTTAGTCCCTTTCGTCATTGAAGTGTTGACCCTTACCTGTACCTGTGTCAATCTAGTGGATGTTGCCAGGCTTATTGATTAAATGGTACTTAATGTTATCAGGCTGATGCAAAATTAAACTTCGATATAAAGTAAAAACAAATTCAATTTCAATTTATCAATTTTTTAGCCTCTTCTCCTAGACATAAAGTAAAGATGTATTTAATTCGTATCATTTTTAGCTCATCTAACGTTTTACTATAATTTTAAAAAGTTTTTTTTTGTATAAACCACTTGACGGTCACGTAAGGGAAGGTTTACTCGACGAACTGCACGAAGGTGTTGATGCAAGTGCGGCAGAAAATGTATTTAGAACACTTATGAGGTTCATGTAGAGAATGCAAGAAGTTGCAGGAGGTGGTTTTCTCGCTTCCGAAGAGGTGACTGATTTTCAACTTTGGAAGAAGTTAAAAATATAAAACATATGTATGATTCCGCTTTATTGAAAGCTTTTGTTTTAGAGAACCCTACCATTACCACTATAGGGAACTTACAGAACAACTAAATGTAGCCCATTTCACCAAAGTACGCCATCTAAGATATATTTTATGCCTTGTGTTTTTTTTAATGAAACATTACACTGGCACCATCCCGATCTACATGTTAATATAAACCTCATTAGCTTTAATAAACGTATCCCATAAAGAAAGTACATAGAGTATCTCTTGAGCGTGAAACTCATGCACAGCGGTGTTCCCACTCTGGAACAATGCGCATGAGAGCAAGTGAAGAAAGCAGAGGAAGATCAAAACATGAGCATCAATTGTAATTTCATGGATTTAACCCTATCAGTAGTAGGCTGTGCTACCTCTTGACAAAGGCTCTTTACCTCCACAACAATGCAACAGAACAAAAAGCTCGTGGAGTAAAGTAAGATAGGTTGAAATAGGGTTAATTGAAAAAAAGAACTTCACAAATTCTCACAAAAATTTTCAATATGCTTTGCTCTCGCAGTTTTTAACCCTGTGTCCGCACTACTCAACATTGTAAGGATATGTAGTTGTTATTATTATTATTATTATTATTATAAATATTAATATATTCAGAAGTTCAAGTCTCCGTTTACTCTACAGAGGCGATATCACAGAGCAAGAAAGAAAGAACATACAGCATGACGATAGACACGTGGAACTCATGCACGAAGGTGTTTCCACACAGGATTAACCCACGTGACCCCAGCAAGTCTTGGAAGGAAAGGAAGAACATATGGAAGAAAGATATGAAAGAGTATGAGATGGGAAGGAAGCAAAGTAAGCACGAAAGACAGACGTCCCGAAGGCTAACGGCTAAGGTAACCTACAAGGTCCCCCTGGTGGTGCTGCTCCGCATAACATAGGATAGGCGAACCTATATGACGTTAAGTTTATAGTAACACTTATACTCACTCGAGAGAGCAGAGTTTCTGTCTGTGCGAACGTCAGGGTTACGTTTCTCTCGAAGACGCTGATGCGGGCATCGGTGGACAACTCGTCCAGATCCTTAAGAGACAACTCGGAGAGGAGGCTGTCAGGCAGAGCGTTGATGTTCAACGAGCCTTGCTCGAGGATGGCGGCGGCTCTCAGACTGCTCAACAGCAGCAGCAGCTGTGGCGGTAGTAGATTAGATAAGATAGCTGCATGGTGGCAGACGGAACTGCGAGCCTCTATGAGCTATTACTATTGCACAATTAAAAACATTTATAATTAGAATTTGTATCTGGAACTGCAGCCAATGAGATGAGTGTGCAAGTATGATTAGGGGATTTGTAAATATTATTGAATTAGAACGGTTTTAATTGATGATAGGACTAAGCAGCCTAGAAAGTAGTAGCTGTTAAGAGTTGGTGAGTTGCTCCCAACATTTGTCTACTCTAACGATTTTGGAGTGTGATCACTGTCTCAATGTCCAATCTCTGCTCCCTCAACTTCTGAAAGTGGTCGATTTCAACTGTTCGCTCTAAAATACGGGAAGAAAACGCTGACGACGTATTCTTCGTCCTAACGTTTGAGATTTTGTACGTAGTTTCGTAGGCACCATCAACGAGGACGTCAAAAAGTCCCGGTGTCCGCCTGGGCAAAATGAGTGCTGCATCACCATCAGCCTAGTCGCACAACGATGTTAGTTAACGACTAACGAGTATTAACCGGTGAAAAGTTTCTGCGGCTGCTCAGCCGCTTTATTGTTCATACGACTCCTTGCAACTTTTTCATTCGCCCAAACCTGAAGATTCGCCGCGCAGAACTTCATTTTAAGGCATTGGAGAATTCCGAAACAGCGGTAACTAGCCAGATGATGGCATTCCCAGTATCGGAGCTTTAGCGTTGCTTCGAGTTATGGAATCATCGTCTCCGATATTGCATGCTATCCAAAGCTAAATAGTTTGAAAGAGGATATGAACAAAAAAGCGTTGAAACATCGGAGCCACTATTGAAGTTACACACTTCGTGTGTAATGTTAGTTTGCAAACACACTGTTAGGGCAACCCCAAGCACAGCTACGGAAAAAGCATAAACATGCAGTACGCCGACAGAAGAGTAGAACCCATGCACGAGGATGTTCCCTCAAGGTATCACTGTACATGGCAATAGTAAATTAGGCAAGAAAAGGAAAAAAGCTATCAACAGTTGGAGCATGAAGATGAAAAAGAGCAACTTTGCGCCCAAGACAGACGTCCCAGACGCCTGTCAAAGGCTAAAGTAAGCTATGAATCCATCAGAAGGCGCAACTCCCCATGATATATGATGGACGAACAGAACTATTCTATCCTGATACCCTATACTGCGTCAGAGAAACCTACTCATGCTCATGTCTATTCATATCATTATAAAATCAATAATAAGGATGAGGTACGAGGACTTACTAACCTTTCCTTTAGCAGTGGAGCCTCTGGTGCGCTCTATGACCCGCCAAAGCAGAGTCAGATTGTCCTTGGGCATTGTACTGTTGTTCAGTACTGCAGCGATGACAGAAGCGGGGGCCATGGCCAGCAGTTGGGGTCCTGAGTCAAAATGTATTTCTATTACGAGGGTAGTTATAGTTAGATCCAGATAAGGGAGTTATTCGAATCTCTTGCATTTAGAAATATGTAATTGGGCTCAAGCAGGTGTAGGTAGGGTATCACTGGGATTACAGACAAGGGGGTCATTCATCTTCAATGTAATTAGGTATTATTAGAACCTCCAGTCAAGGAAGCTATTCATTGCTTAGTAGCTTTGCAGCCTACCCTTATGCTAGTCAATTCCAAAATAAAATTCACTAAGTCTTGCATGGGCATGCGGGTCAACTAAATCCATTATAGCTGTCGTTGGAGAACGCCGTAGTTATAAGAACTATTTGCCTTGGTACGAACTATTGGCAGGGTGGCATAATTATTGGACTGTCATTCAAATCAACGACTGCTCTAAAATGTGACAACCATCTGCAACTGTACTACTCTTTGTCTGCTGGCGGCCTTCGACATCGAAGTCTCCCAGCGATGATAGTTTGAGCCATTCGTTTGGATTTCACAAATGCAAAGTAAAGAGTGATGTTATGCAAAGTAGCGTAACGTAAAACATAGCTTTGCAATATGCATCTACCTCAGGGAAAGTACAACCAAGGAAATTACTGAGCATTGAACTCTTCAGCTCTTAGCATGGTTAGGTTAGGGGAATATGGGGGAATATGAGCTGCAGTTCAAGAAAATTTTTCATTTTATGCATTTATGCTACATAAACACTCTGGAAGACGTACCCAACGGAAGGCGAAAAACATTTCTTAGAGACGACGAGGAAAAGATAAGATGATAGAAGAAAGAGACACCCGTGATGAGGGCCACGAGACTGGAGTAGGTAGGATCGTTGTATAATAAGTCGCCCACCACAATCGGTGACCCACTTCTTGGGGCTTAAAGGGAAGTATTAAGGACATTTCATACTTGACAAGCCGAACTCATCAGCGCGGACTGCACCCTAATGCAATATCTCTTGCGTAATATCATTTATAGGTGACTGTTTGGGGTCGTGGAGCACAAGATTTCTAGCAGAAGTAGAGCCCGCCTGACTATCAGCAAAATATGCATTAACTTTCGAGGGTTACCGCACATAATATAACTTTTGCTAATCTGAGTTCATTATGATGATTAGGCGGCAGTAGACGAACCAAAAGGCCCATTCCCAAAAAGACACCGGGACTCACACCCCGCTTCTCTATGAGCTATTGCCATTATGTTAGTAGGATGTAGAGGAATGAAGAAACGAGAAGAGAAAAAATGGAAGACGAAAGAGAAAAAAGAAATGAGAAAAAATAGAAAAAAAAGGGGAGAAGAGTCGACGATAAAGCGATGGTCATTAATGCCCGCAAGCATGATCGCTGGCCGCTGATATGCGGAGCTTAAATATAGAGATGGAGCGGAAGTGAGAAGAAGTCAGCTTAAAATTGCCTGGGAAGCTTTGACCTTTAAGTGCTAGCGACTCGTGGAGAAGGAGTTCTTAGCTGTGGAGGATGTCTCTCCCAATGTATGTCAAGACGATTTTTAAAGGAGTTGACCGACTCCGCACCAACGACGTCGGAAGGGAGTCTATTCCAAATGCGATTATCATTATATTGAAGAATTTAAGCTTCAGTTTCCAAGAGAATGAAAGATGGGACATATAGTACGTCGAAAGACACGAGGAACCTATGCATGAAAGTGTTCCCACACAGGATCAACGGGCATGGGACAGCAAATCGTAAAATAAGAGTATCGAAGAACATCAAAAAGTATATCAGTGGAAATACCAACGCAGAAAGAAGCCAATTGGGCACACAGACAGACGTCCTACAGGCTTAGCAATTGGCTAAGGTAACCTTCTGGGTCCCCTTAGATGCGCAATCTGGGTTCAACAAAGAGGGACATGAACAACATAATGATATAAAAAAATGAACCCACAAATGTAATCATTGATTGGTGTTAATAATTTTATAGACATAGCTACTCACTAACGTTCCTGGAGACGTTCGTAAGCAAACGGTCCAATGAGCGGTACTTCTGCACCAGATATTCGAGTACCTGAAAAATATCAAGCGCCGAAATTATCTCCGCAGTACTCGAGCACGTGAACAATTTCAAGGGCATAAATTGCATTTGATTACCCGAGCACTAGCCTAATATCGATGGCTGAAGTCATAATATGTACTTGAATTATTGCACTTAGTGCTTTTGCCATCAACAACAAAGGTGGATGGCAGAGAAAGAAACACATGAGGGTCGATGGTAGACTCAGCTATGACGGAGGTAGCAAAGTGGACATCAAAAAAAGATATCTCAAAGGACTCAGTACGCCTGAAGCTCAGGTTCACACTACAATCTTTTGACATTTTCAGAACCAGACACGCATCCAAATAAGAGCTGATGTTTCTTTTTAAAGAGCAAACCAGTTCCGAAAAGGACAGTACTTTCGTGTTCTATTTCACTACAAAATATTTAAAGTCTAAATTACAAACGACGGTGCTGTTCCAGTAGTATTAAAAAGAGTCACAATGATCGATGGACGAAACACAAGACGCACGACAGCCTTACCTCTGCATCAAAGCTCCCAGAGTCCAGGGCTTGCACTGTGTTGTCTTCCAACGTAAGCTCGAGACGCTGCCCAGTCGCGCCCTGGTCGAACATAACGGCAGGCACGTCGGGGATGTAGACATAGGCTGCCAGGCCCGCTACCTCCATAGTACCGAGAAGTTCCGTCAGCTGTGGGTTATAAGATACCTAGTAAATTCAGGGGCAGCTTCTGGCTATAAATGAAAATATTTGTAGCACCATTCTATCCCATGCTTGGATTAATGACTTTAGAAATGTGTGCCCATCTCCTACCTGTAATGCAAGGAGTTGTCTTACGCTGGTTTGACTTCATTCAATTAATTTGGATCTTTTCGGTTTCACTGCCTGCAAAATCATGCAACCAGAATGCACGGTTGTAATTCAGCATTTTATACTCCCTCCAAATATATGCTTTTTTCGAAACATGAAAAATGTAAACATCATAATTACTATGCATTTGTTAAGAAGGCAATTTTAGTTTTTCCTTCGAAATTTTCTGTTACTAATAAAGTCGATATGGCTCGCGAAGAATATGCTAACCCAACCAAAGCTAACCTAACATTTTCGTTTAAGATATGTGCCCATGAAATATTAAACTATATATTGCTGAATAAATAGTCATACCTTTTTTCTTTTTCATTTCTCGAAAACATAAAAACGTTATCGAAAAGACGGTAATTTTCTACTAAGGGTCATAACTCGATATTGGAAACATATTTTATACATTCGGGTACTAGAAGCATTCTGAGGCCCCGTCCAGATAACCGCTGAGCGTAATCTTTCACTTTGGAGGCTGTCAGATGTCGAACTAATCAGTTCTGTCGGTGCTTCGTGCCCTGGTNTTTGGAATTTGTTGCCTGCATCGGCTTTTGGTCGTGTTGGCCTACAGGCTTTTAAGTCGGCTGTTAATGTTTTTTTGCTGGATTTCCTTTAGCAGCGTTTTGGGCTTCCCGGTGTTGAAAATGCTTCATTTGGCTTGTATTACCTGTCCGTGGGAGCTCAAGCGTGAAGTTTTATAATACTAATAACTATGGCGATATCGCTGATCGCAGCGAATTTTTGTCGTCAAATCGCAGCTTTGAAAGTTTTCGCGACCGTCCAACTTGCTGGATATTTTCGCGAGATTTAGGCTGCGGCCAAAGCAGGCTCGCCCTGAAGTAGTTCGTTCGTCTCACGCAATACGGATAAATTAGGCACTACATGAGATTATATCTTGCTTCTTTAAAGCTTAGATTAGATAGGCAGCAGTAGACGAACCAAGAGGCCCATTCCCAATGAACATCTTACAAGCTTTAAGCTTCTCTGAGTTCTAATTCAGTGCAAATTAGACGAGAAATATGAAACTTCACTGCAGTAGTGACACTTGTGAGTTGTGACGAAAACAGAGTTGACGGTAAATATTTTATCGTCGTTTTATGGATACACAGTTGTGTTAAAGAGACAAAGTAATATGCCCAAACATTCTGCACTACGTATGGGGTACATAAATTGTCGAGAAGCTCCAGTTAAAAATTTATTTACTTTACAACGTTGAAAACAATACAGAGTAGTAAAGAAAAGCGTGAATATGTCAACCCCAGCTCAATTGGCAGTGTGCGTTTTGCTGAAGCACGCATAGAAGTAGTATCTGCATTTAGAATCAGTGCTTATGCATAGTTCTGTCGACACTAAAAGTAAAGTTAGTTATTAATAGTGACCAAAACTGCAGCTTCTTTGGACCAAGGGGCGTGAGCACCAAAGTTTTGCTGAACATCTGCGCTCAATAGTCCAGCGTCGCTACACTGCACCGTGCGACAGTGTGGCCGCTGCTGCGAGATTTTTGCTGTGTGTTGCGAAACCGCTCAAGCGTTTTTTTCGCACTTATGACCGGTAGTCTGCACGGGGCTTAAGACATTTCTCATGAATGACGTTTCCGTCCCAATAACTGAGTTGTTGAGATATTTAACTTTGAAGTTCAAATTGTTTTCCTATAGGAAAAGACACCCACTACCCCAAACCTCGCCCTAACTCGCCTCGACTCACCTCGCCTCACCTCAGCTCACCTCGCCTCGACTCGACGCGAATCGCCTCGACTCACCTCGCTTCGCCTCGACTCCCCTCGCCTCGCCTCACCTCACCTCGACTCGCCTCACCTCAACTCATCCTACCTCACCTTACATAACCTTACCTAACCATACCTAACCTTACCTAAACTACTAATCTAGCCTCACCTAACCCTTTTTCCCATAGACAAAACAATGGAAAGTTCAAACTCAAATATCTCGAAAACGAAGGATTTCCGACGAAAAAGTTCATGAAAAAGTCTCCCACATATGTATGTGAAAAATTTCAATATAGGGTTCTGCCTCTAGTTAGAAAAATGTATTTTAGTTTTATAATTTTGCGGGCAGCCAAACAGAAAAGATCATCTAATTTTATATCCCCTTTCTCTGACATAAGCCACTCTTTGTGGGTGCATGAGCCGCACGGTTGTAAGGTTGGAAACAGGCTCGTAAGGAAGTCTTCTGGGAGGTGGATTAACTATAAGAAACCATAGCTTACAAAGAGGAGACTCCTTGCCGTTGGCACAGCCATATAGCGGGAGGTCGACAGTCTTCTCTATTCCCTAACTTTGGGTAGGACAACGAAACTGACTTAGTTTTTCTCCTTTTTTTTTCTTTTAATTTAACTCTGCGAGGGAGCAGAGCTGGATGAGGTTAGCGAATAAAACTAACAGAATTAACTGGTCACGGGAAGAAGGAGTCGACCAAAATGTCCAAGCCAAGGAGATGGAAACATATGAAGTCACAATAGGAAACGTCTGCACTGGGTGGGGGAGGGTAACAACGTTACTCATTGGTCTTTCGCTAGTGATACGCACTTTATGAGGCAACTCACGTGAGTGATGTTATCTCCATCCATCTCCATCACTTTGTACACCAACAGTGTGCGTTTTGTTATTTTTCTTCTAGCGATGGTGTTCTTGTCCGAATGCTCCCTGAGTGCCTGCGTGGGGAGAGAAAAGTCATTTTCAATCCTATAAGTTTACGCTGCAATGTAAAAGCATAAGCTCTCTTTCGCGAGTATCAACGAGGAAGCAACGCAATGGCTAAAATCAAGTGGCTGAAACTTACTGGTAACAACACGGGCAGCTTCTAAGAGCATCTCAGCTCTACCTCGAGATACCTGTGACCTTATCATTCAGCCATCAGCGTTGGGCCATGAATAATTTCATTTACCGAGGAAAAAAATGATTGAGGCGAACTAGAAAATACTAATCAACAAGTCATAAACTTAATGAAGAAAATTTACTGCATATTCTCAATGTCTTAGTAGTACAATGACTCTTAGGATAATTTAATTTCAAAAAAGCTTCTGGGTTTAGAGTTTTGCAGCCATTGAACGGCTGGAGCTGTGTCGATGAAGCTCGTACCCTGTATACTTACTTTTGAAGAAAACAACAATCTGACTACTGTGATGTCACCACTCAGTAAAAATTTTTCTGGAAAAAATCTACAATATAGTAAAAACCTATGTGTATTTATCTGTTTGTTTATTCATTTGTTTATCCCTTTTCTGTCTCGCTTTAACAAAATACATAGGCGGAAATTAGGCTGGGGGCTGAGTATGGTCATCCTGTCAAGATTCTTTGAGAATTGATTTGTAGAAAATTGGCCAGGTTGTAGATGATTGTAAAAGTTTCTTAATCAGCGAGATGGTTAAGGTATATCTCAATGCCACTTTTCTTTTCCAATGTTGAAGTTCTCTCAATGCAGATGCATGCAGCTTCTCTAAGAAATCTGTTGCATCGTGATACATACTCCCTTCTGCGATTTTTTTTATCCGAGCTTCAGCTGCCTTGAGTTTACGCTGACGCTCTATTAGGCTGCATATTCATCGAAGCAAGTGGTAAGATATTCTTCTACGGTCAGCAGGCGAGAAAAGAATGTGAGGTTTTCTTGACAGCTATAATTATCTCTAATTTGGGTTCTTTCAACAGGACAACATATCAATTGAGAACAACTTCCAAGCTATATGACAGCGTCAGTATCCTTGATACAGAGCTCGGTATTTATTACGAGAACGAGACAATATCGACTTTGGGGAAAGAAATATAAAGCATTGCTTTTCAGCAGCTAGGCGTTGCTCAGCCCTGGGGGACTAGTACTTAACAATATGACGTATGACAGTCAAGCTGACGCCAGTAACAACACCCATTTGCATGGTAGAGTAAAATTTTCCCTATACATCTAATAATTAAATTCATACAAGCGAGTTAATGTTTCAGTACAGATCTTCCAATGAAGTGGAATACTTTTAGTCACATTAAAATTTTTGCAATGAGCAACATCCTCTTAGTCGCATTGGAAAGTTACACTCACTGTGAATATCTGCTGAAGTGTGTACAGTATACTGATGGGTATCCTCGCAAAGAACTGCAAAGGAAGGGCATGGAAAATGATTCCTTGAGAAAAACGGGTACGGTCAATTTCCCAAGTCTCCGGAGCACCGAGTATTCTCTCGATGAGCCAGGCATGCAGGAACTCCAGTTGCCGAATACGTGACGAGGTCGAATTGCTGAGAATTCCCATGTCGGGGGGACAAGAAGCGGACCTTCGTGCGGATGCCTCAATGCACAACTTAAGCTCGTCATAGCTGCAACGCAAGCAATACAAAAGTTAAACATTTATATTATTATTGGGCCGCCGTGGCGTAAGCTAAAATACAGTACCCGCCTTTAGATCAGCAGGTGCCAGATTCTACTCCCATAAGCATTATTGGTTCATGGCAGGAAGGGCATCCGGTGAATAAAGGGCCTAAGCTCCAGCAAAGTTTTGGCATTAGCTGGGCACCGTCCAAGCCCGCAATCCTTACTTAGGAGATACGGGAGATCGTGGCGTAAAACCGATTCATTCAATAATATTATGTTAGATGAAGCTATGATTGTCACCCGTGATGGAAGGGAATGAGGGGAGGGCGCTCTACGTCTTCTTGAGTCTCCAGCTTTCAGTATTTTTGAATCTAGGTTAAACAACTTGATTGCTTGCAAGGGGTTGTGATGACACCTCAATTCCTTGAAGCAATACCGAATACCTACGCTTGGTATATGTCGCTCATTTGTGTCATCACTAAAAAAAATGGCATTTTTCAGGAGAAGCAAAAACAGTTTTCACCGCTGCCGAATACACATAGAATACTCGCGTTAATATGATGAAATAGTACAAAATATGTCAATCTTTACTCAGCGGCACACACCCTCACCCTAAATCAAGCTACAGAGTAATTAAGATGTTCTGTAATTGATACCAAATGTTATAACAATCGAGGTAGTGTATGAGATAGGTTCGGCCGTGAGGCAGCGGAAGAGGGCAATAATCTGTTAGACAGCGGAAGAGGGCTATAAGCCGTTGGGCAGCGGAAGAGGACAGTAATCTGTTGGGCAGCGGAAGACGGCAGTAATCTGTTAGGCAGCGGAAAACGGCAGTAATCTGTTAGGCAGCGGAAGAGGGCTATAAGCCGTTGGGCAGCGGAAGAGGGCAGTAATCTGTTGGGCAGCGGAAGACGACAGTAATCTGTTAGGCAGCGGAAGACGGCAGTAATCTGTTGGGCAGCGGAAGACGGCAGTAATCTGTTAGGCAGCGGAAGACGGCAGTAATCTGTTAGGCAGCGGAAGACGGCAGTAATCTGTTAGGC
>LQNS02278129.1:19163489-19177120 GCA_001587735.2 Parhyale hawaiensis
AAGCCGCGTTTCGATTGCAAAGTTCTGACGCTGTAAGAATTGGCTCGCCGCGCTTTCTTGGGCGAAATAAAAAAGTACGCCGACTTTAAAATACGATTCAATAAAAATTCAAACAGATGGCAAAAACTTCGGTAGTGCTTAACACTTGTGGGTAGTAACACTTGTGGAAAGCTAATTGACCAGACACTTAACAATGTAGCATATTTATTCTTCGGCACACAAAGATGAGTATTCAAACTGAATACGTACTTGCTTAAGCCTTCATAAATACGTCGATGGTATCTCAAGCCAAAAAAAAAAAAATGTACACTATATTAGGAGAAACGTGGAATAAATGATAATAATAATAATATTTATTTAAATAAATCGAACACACTAAAGCCACTACACATGTAAAAATAGTTCAGTAAGGAATGACATGATGAAACATCTCTAAGAATTTCAAGCCCTTTGTTAGTTCCTTTGGAACTATTCGAGCAATGCACTTAATATATGACAGTGCTAGAGTCATGACATGACCTAACCCTTGTTTTTCTCAATTACACGTAGTTCCCTCCGGTATCATGTCGAGGAATATCGAGTTTGCAGTCGCGCGTGATCAATGTGCACTGGAACGGTGTAAGAAAGGACAGAAGAGAAACACTAGAACATAGCAGCATCACTAAGAGTTTCAAGATGGAAGAACGAAACATGGGTTCGTAAGACAGACGTTCCGATGACGTAGCTCAGGCTAAATTAACCTACAGATTCCCTAGAGAGCATAGGCGTACGGGGTGAAGTTTGCTTGGTGGGGGGGCAAGACACAATTTGCCCAAATTTTAAAAATTTCAAGAACTTATCTAATTTGTTGTACATCGGCGTGAACACTATCAAATACTAACTGATATCTGATAAATATGGTAGCAAAGTTAAGAAGAAAGAACATGGTAGGCTTAAAAATAAGGGTGTGGCGATTTGTTTTTTCAGCTGCAGTTTCCTATTTATCATTAGCTGCCGATATCAATGCCGAGTCTCAGTTAGTTGCAATGTTTAGCCTATGTAGGACTTGATTGTCTACTAAATTCATAAGAAATAAAAAAAATTAATTATGGAAGCCCAGTGATCATTTTTGCCTTCCTTAGAGTTTTGGAAAACTTGTGTTATGACATTTGGTGGATTTGTAAGTGTATTTGAGTTACCTGCACCACAGCATTTTATTATCAACCTCGTTGCTTATCCATAGCGATGCTACAAAAAGATATAACCTACGATGCAATGATGATTCAGCAGTGTCATTGCATGTAACGCATCACATGTTACAAGTTACTAGAATAATGAATAACACTCAGCAATAATTTTTTTTTACATAGTTTTTCAGCTAATACATGGTAACTTGGATGTGCTGAATGCAAGAATGGTGTCCGTTTCTCTCTAATGGGTGTTTTATGTTATTGTTAAGCCGATTATAAATAATCAGAAGTTTTGACACTATTGGGCATTACCGATTGGGTCGTGAAAGTCGATTAAAGCCAAGTCCACTCGACTTGGCTTATCCAAAACTTCTGACTGCGTGGTGCGCTGGCTCAGGCCGGGTGATTTGAGATTCACGTTGTTAACATGTAATAGATTACCTGTGAGACTGACAGAAGCCCAATATTACACCATAAAAGGGAGTTGTAAATGGATCAATGTAATTTGGTTGCTTCCAAGATTTGCAATACGAAGTGGCGATGTCAAAGATCCTATATACAGTTCCGTACTAATAAAGTCGAGTGGCCTTGGCTTTGATTGACTTTAACCGCCCAATCGAACGCATCCAGTATCCGGAACTCACTGGCCAAGGACGAAAATGGCTAAGATCTAAGTACATTCAGCCGAATTTCAGTTCTATCGGGGCTCAGGTTCCAAATTCCACTTTGCTTTCCCTGAGTCAATTCAACTTTCCCAGTACATGTTTTTACGTGTTCCTGTTAGTAGTAAGATATGTAACTGCCTTACTGGTAGGAGTATTTTTACTTAATGTAATTTTGGAAATAGCTATCATACTGCATGTGATGTTCAGATCGTATACGTCATGTTATTACTTTTAATATGCCAATGTTGCTTTTCAGTAAAATGATATGGCTTCAGCTAGGGTGATGTTCCAGGGCTATGTCTATTGTAGTCTTTTAGATCTTTCTTCCTTGAATATAATGTCATTTATGACAGGAATCCAGTCATAAACTTCATAGCGTACTTACCCTGTTTACCGTCGACCAGTAACGTATGGAAATCTAATCGAATTCGGAAGATCGGATTTTTTAGTCAATGTAGAACTAAATCCTGGCATGATGCCGAGAAATTAGCTTCATTTTCCTTTTTAGAAAATCTAACTTATACTTGATCATATGAAAAAACTGGGGCTAACTAAAAAAAAATTTTGTAGACCTGAGTAACATTTTTGCTAAAATTTCGATAGATGACATTAGACTTTATTTGCACTGTGATTCGATTCCTATTATGAGCATGATATTCGCCAGCACAATAGGAGTAACTATTCTTTCATGACCTCTCGAAGCCATATTCAGCTGAAGAAAACTTGACTTGTTATTAGTAATAGCTAAAGTGTGGAAGATAACCTCACGGCGACATTCACGATGATAGCTATTGCCACATATAAAGCAAAAATACAGTAAAACCCCTCTAATTCGCACAGCACGGGGGGAAGGGGGTGACGGATTAGCGGGGATTTCGGATTACCGGGGTACTAACAAATTTGAAAAAAAAACTCTTTATTCCGCACTAATACGAAACATAGAAAGATATTTCGTACCTTCTGCGCAGCACCTTGCGCAGATTTTTTGCTTATCACCTCTTTTATCCGAAAAATGAGAAGTGCCTTGCACGAAATACAGAGGTNATACCCCATTAATCCGAAAAATGCTCACTTGTTCAGATAGCATTTCGAACAGTAATGAGATGTTCGGATTAGGGAGGGTTTCGGATTATTGAGGTGCGGATTAGAGGGGTTTTACTGTATGTGGAAAATGCGCTGAATTACCCCGGTCGACACTACTTGATGAAATCAGCCCGCAACATCCTTGAAGTGAGGCTAAGGCTTAGCCTCAATGAATCCTGCTTTAAAGGCACCTTTATTCCTAAGAGCAAGTAACGATAAGATATCCTTATAGTTTGTTTTCATTTTAGTAACATTTTAACCCATTTTTTACTATTATTATTGCACTGCAATTTTCCACCCCAACAGTGTACATAAATCACCCCGNCGTACTATACCCCATTAATCCGAAAAATGCTCACTTGTTCAGATAGCATTTCGAACAGTAATGAGATGTTTGGATTAGGGAGGGTTTCGGATTATTGAGGTGCGGATTAGAGGGGTTTTACTGTATGTGTGCACCGTACACGTACACATGAAACCATGTGGCCATAGTTCAGAAACTTGACGTGATTGAGGGAAACCAATGTGATATCTGAAATCAGCGTATCGATATCTTACGTCAGTTACAACTAAATTGCCTTTATTTAGTTTTTGACTAGCGAATAATCTATTTTGTCAGAAGATCAAGTAGTTTATAATATGCTATAAGCACAAAAAAAAAAAACTGAACTGATAAAGAGAAGAGGGTGTCATTTTGTTTTTAGCGCTTCAGAATTTTGCCCCACAGCAGTTGAAAAAACTTGAACAATGATTTGATTGTGGATTAGTGCTAGAGATCAATCCGACTCAAATATTTGCCGATGCCAGAAAACTGCCAATTCTCACAGATGCTGATATCTTTTAAAAGTCCGATACTTCCTGTTGCCGATTAATCGGCACACCTCTCAGCAAAACCAACATAGTTTAATAGGATTCTTTCCTGAAGGAGAAGTCAACGCCGATGTGATATAGTACACCCATGTGTTTCAAAAACTAAGGAACTGAAGGCATACTTAAGACCAGCGTTTTAGCTTACAACTTTTTCCTTGCGAGTTTTTTCTTGAAAGCTTCTTAGCCGATTTTCATGATTTTGGTCCCTCCTAAATTGTAATTTTAAGGACGACCTGCGTTCTCTATTAATTTATCCTTACGCTCTCATACAACCCTATTAGGGCTGCGCCAATTTTCCGTAATTCATAGAATAAAAAAAAATCATTTGAAACACTATTTTCTCATTCCCTAGGAGCAAGCACCATTCGTTCTTCCAAAAATTCCTCCATAACACTCCAATTTTTACCTAAAAAAAATCTAACTTTTATATCTACGCGGATAATCCATCAGTTCAACACAAGGCACATCTGCATCTCTGTCAGGGTTAAGATGGTGCTTGGCACTCGGGAGGGATAAACTTTAGCATTTCAATCAATATTTTTGGTGGCCCAATAATAAATTAGCACACGGAACAGGCCCATTTCATTCTTTTTTTTTTTAAACCCTGACAGGGTTGTCTGTGTACTCAGGGCTAAATCAATAGTGCACCCAGATAGAGCTTAAAATTACAATTTTTTTAGAAAAAAGTAGGAAACAAAATTAGCTAGCTGAAACGCTGGCCAACAAGACATGGTACTCAGTATGCAATACTGTATCGATCGTTAAAACATGTGTGAATATGCAAATAACATAATTATGTAATCAGCCAATGTCAGGGTTGCATAGGGTTTTAGCAAAGTGGCAGTTTTATTAAATAACTAATCGTGAATACAAGTCCACTGCCCAACAAAATCATTAAGATTTTCTTATTTGTGATCTCATCCTCATTACTGTCCACAAATCTTCATTTTTTATATCTTTATAAGATGCCCGAATATTCCCTGTCATTTGCCCGAATTTCAGCAGTCATCCGAACTCAGGGAGGGCAGTTGCCCCCCCCCCCTGCCCATCTGGCTCGTACGCCTATGCTAGAGAGGCACGACTCATCACAACAGAATAAACGCGAACCTAACTAAAGTAATGGCAGAGGGCCCATCCTAACCTACGAGGGGAGTGTGACCTACAGTGACCGTTACAAAGAAGCAACAAAAACTGTCGACACGTTATGCTGCTGACAAGAGTCGAAAAACAAAACGTTTCACTTCCCTTGAACAATGGTTTTTGAAACCGAGACTACATCTTCACGTGTTTGAACATCACAACAAGATGTACGTTACTGCGAGCTGAAACTCACTCAAAATTAAGGGAGATATTCGAAACTTTGCGGTTGGCAATTGCCGTAGAAGAATCTTTGCAATGGCAGCTTGGTTTTTAATCCATTTTGGACCGTTGAAATCTGGTCAAGCCGAAGTTGTGCCCCGTAGCGACAAATCGAATGAGTAATTAAGAAGAAACGTACCCGTGTGACGACTCTCGTCTGAAGCGGGTTTCACATGAACAAGAAGCGTGCATCGCGACCTCGCTTAATTATGCATGCTTTGCTACTGAACTGGCAGCTTGCACGCGTTCTGGCAACACGAGAGGGACCAGACCAGTCGACTGACGATCAGCAAAATTTTTAGCTTTAAACAAGTCTTTAGCTCAATAGCCCTGCAGATTTGCCGTAACTTGACTGCTATTTTTCAATAGTTTGGTGCGATTCAGAGTGCGCGTTTCTATGCATTTGCATTGACTGGATGTATGCTACTTGAGTTCCCCGTCGCATGCAGCCAGTAGTGTTGGTGTGCGAGACACCTACTGGCTGATGCAGCAGCTGCACTTCTACCACCCACCCACCCTCCTCCCCTCTCCATCACCCGACTGTGAGGTCAGTCGATATATATTAAAGATATTCTGGCGTTAGATTTCCGGGCTTAAAAACTTCTGAATCTTAACCAAAGTTTCCACTATGTCTCAGGAATAAAACATCCGATTGTGCAAGAGGGAGGTGGTCCCTCTTCAATACCACTAGACTTTGTAAGCTACTTACGATCGCCGCCTCGTAGCAGAAAACAGTTCAACTGCGAAGTCCGTCACGTTTCCCTCAACAGCGCGGGACTCAACACAGCCTGCAAAAACCAAGAGAAATTCAGTCAGTTAATTCAAAGTTTGAGGCTACTCCTTTGTCACGAGAGTGGCGATCAAAGTAATAACAAAAAATAAAACATACAATTACGGTATGCAGTGGGACAAGTGGAACCCCTGCACGAGCATAATTCTACTCTCGATCAATCATCAATTGGCATTTAATTAGAAAGTCGGTGAAAAACTAAAAGTATAAAATTGAAGAGAAGTGAAGCAGGCACAAAAGTTTCATCGACTAAATTAAATAATGTAATCTGTAGGGAGGTAATCCCCTTCATAGATAATGGACGAACCTAACGAACTTAAGCCTAGGATCGTGACGCTTCTTATGTACCCTAAGGAGGCAAACTTCACTACAGTCAACAGAACGGTATGCCGGTGAAACCAATGAGCCCATATTTGCTTTTACTGTTGTTTTTTTTTTTCTTTACCCCTGGTAAACGTAGCTCTTTTCAGCACCTATGACACAAAAATCTGTCTTCGGCACCGCTATCGAACACATGAATGTTTTTTTCGGCTATCTCAGACAAGCCCATAAATCGCTCTTCGATACCCTCTAGAAATACATAGGTATACTTCTCTTTGTTCCCCGTTACATACCACACGAATCCATTTGGCACGTTACATACCACACGAATCCATTTGGCACCACATATAACAACACGTAGATCTCTCTCTCTCTCTCTCCGGTACCCATTTGAACGTTAATTCGTCCTTGGTGGGTGCTACAGAAAATGTCTTGATTTGTTTGACACGACTAATTCCAGCTCTGGTACGTATTGCTGTAACTCGTAAAGAATTTGGCGTTTTATGCAAGTATATTCGCTAGAAATCTCAGAATGCGTTACAATCTACATTATAATTTTAAGGTTCAACTCTGCATTCTTTTCATTACAACAGCAAATAGGAGAAAATAAACGCTCATTTCTACATGCAAGAAAACGTTCATTTCTCCATTCAGAAATACCAGCGATGACACAGAGAAGCCACGAGATTTTCGAATATTAAAACTAGTACCTACGTAAACAGAGAGAAAGGAGAGCAAATTTGTCACAAATAATGACGAAAACCTAGGACAAATACAGAAATAGCAGCGATGACACAGAGAAACCACGAGAATACCAATTAGATAAGTAGTGTATAAAGCGGCGAAATAGCACTTTTTGAGGGTAGGTTCCCATCGCGCCGCCCCTTCCGGTTTCCCAGGCTCCGCCCACTTCCGGTTTGCGCCCTCCCTGACCCCCGTTAAACCGGTAGTACATCGGCCGTTATAATCCGGAAGCTCACGCGCGAGGGTAGGTTACCCACAAAAAGTGCTTTTTCACCGCCTTATACACTACTTAGATAAACTAGTAAACAACTTTAAACTTATCTGAAACTCACCAGCTACTGTGAAGAGAGCGATCAGGTAAAGCCCCATCTGGAAAAAGCAGAATACTTTATTCGCATGCAGAATTCATAGCTGACCCTTTTTCTAGTAGGTAAAATTTATCCTAAAATGTTTTATCTTATTATTGCAGTTTGCCTTTATCGGTTGGACAAAAACTCTACCAGCATAAACCACAAAACCTATATCCTTTCTCAGCGGCGGCTAGAGTCGCTGATGTAGGGTGCTTCATAATTCCATTCCACCTCGATTCCCACGAGCTTGAAGACGGCTTTTGACCTTGCAGCATTATAATTAACGCCCGTAGTCAGGAAGCAAAGAATGCAACCGGAGGACTCAAGAGGACTAACATAAAACTTAGCTGTGACCTCACGTAGCAATTTTGCATCACATCGACGAGTCGAAGTATTTGAGTGTGGGACCTTAGGCCTTCGTATTTTGTTTTCTTGAGCATACCATCGTATTTTTTCGATCTATTTCATTCAATCTCCCGCTCATGACTGGCCAGCTACTTGAGCTGCAAAATACTGTAAAATGCTGTTGCCAAGTACAGAAAATTCGAGTAATAGGCTAACTGTAACAGTGGTTTGTCTCGCGTACAGAAATGGCTAAAACGGTTCTTATATTGGTTGGTAAGGAACAAATATGTTCTGTGAAGAGCACTGTGAAGTGAATATGAAGTGTAAATAAGGCTTCAATCAAGAAAAAGAAGTTAAATTGAGTCGCCGTAGGGGAACTAATTCGGCGCTAGTGTTGTGAAAGTTTCTACCAACATGCACTGCAATTTTCTATAGATAGTTGTTAAATTAGTACATGTTATTATAATTTATTTATATGCTACAGATGAATTTGGCAATTGAAGACGATTTTTCTGGTTTAATTAGTTAAAATACTCCTAGCCTGCTCAGCCATAGATTCGTCGATGATGACGTCACTTTTTGGTGCTAAATTCTCGTGAGTCCTCCCGTTACGCGATTTGCTTCCTGCCCGTAGTCATCCACTACTTTATACAAGAATTATAAACATCCTGGTGTGGAACTGTCTAGCTTTTCACTTTACTTGCCATGAACTGCCGTTGCTTCTTCTAATGACGTATCAATGGACAACGTCCAAGTTTTTGGACGCTATTAATAGGGCACAGTTACACATTCTGACAAGTGGAAGAGCGAACGCGTTGATATGAATGACGTGCGAACTCGACCTAATGGGACAGGCATCATTAACGCGTTGACTGCGATTCCGACACATGTGATAAGCCAACATAGGGCATCATGGTCCTTTAGGACTACCGGTATACTTTATATCTGTTACTTGAGCCTTCAGACGTACAGGATATGGTATTAATAAAAGTCACTATTATTTGTCTTGCTTTGTATTCCATTGGGTGTCTGTGTCAGAATAACTATGATTTTATAATCATAATCATTATTTCATGAGCGTGTACCTTCGCTGTGAAACTGTTAACGGAGTCAATGGAAATATCGTGGAATGTCATTTTAATGTTTTTCATGTGGTAAAGACTGTGCTTGTGTTTACTGACATCTCTTATTACAAGTCATTGGTTGTAGTCGCCACTGATGCTCATCTTCTCCCTCAGGATGCAGATGCACTCATTTTTTTTAAGAATTTAAAGACAAGCCAAGTGTAGGGCGGTCGTGAGAAACTAGGGGTGATAGCGGGTCAGCGACTTCTTCAAGCGCAGTTTTGCCTACTTTCGCAATTGTGCTTAATTCAGTGACCTCCAAGACAGAGTCATCGAAGCGCACACTTTGCTTTTGCTGCTGATTTCGTGCTGCATCTTCAAGTATGCGGCAAGTTTGTTTCTAGTCACGTTTTGCATTGCTCATCGCATCGCGAGTGTGGTTGAGTTTGGCGTCGTAGATGAATTAGTGCAAATCTTTGTTGAAACGTTTGAACGGTTTCAAGAGCATTTAGTTCTGAAATGTTTCCACACGTCGACGGAAGATCTCCTTTTGTTCTTGTTTTGGTTTAATTTCTTCTTGCATCGATGAGGCAGGTGGTCGCATTATGATAACAGTCTATAGGAGCATATTCGGCTACAGCTGTCACAAATCCTCTTACGAATATTTGTCATAAACGCTGTAATTCGAGTGTTAGTAATACAAGAAAAGAAAGAGCTCATATTCAACGTTTGGAGGGGGTTGAATGAAAGCATTCTTCAAGTAAAACTTGATGCTAATGTCCGTTTCTCTCAAAAAGAAAAATACTAAGAAATTGATATTCATTTTTTTTTTTTTTATTTCACACAAAGGAAATCACAGCCTTGTTGTTATTCTTCTAGAAAAACGTAATTAAGAGTTGTTCAAACTTTCCCCAATTCAGTCAAGGACAACAAAGCAATGCTTACCTTGAGGTACGCCGCCGTCGTTTGATTGAGGCACTGATCTCACCTTAGGTAGTTAAGATTATTTATCCATTCGCACTAAGTTTGGCACGGTAAACAGAGACCCCAAGTTAAAAGCGACACCGCTATGAACCTCTTCAAACAAGCCTATGCACGCAACTGAAGTCAAGGCATTTCAAGCACCTCAAACGAAAACTTGGGTTGCAATCCATGGAAATGTACTCGGCACTCCCTGACTTCTGCTTATTGGTGCCCGCAGCCAGTGTTGTCATCGAGCTAAGTAACGTTGATCGACTGGTCGACTGTTGCCAGGTGGGCCCCTCAAGCGGAAAGTTGGATTGCAATGTATGGAATTGTACTCTGCAGTATTGGTTCCCGCCACAAGTGTTGCCATAGTGTTGAGTGACGTTGATCGACTGTTGCCAGGCGGCGTCCCCGCGCCCACTGAACTTGTCGCGCGTCACGATCAGACCAAGGAAGTTTAATCGATAAACCTTCTTGAAACGGACTGTAGCACAAACGTCAAGGCGCTTGCTGTGACTCCGGTAATTTTCTTTCCTGTGGAGAGTAGTGCATCTAGTGGGGCGCGCAGACGAGCGATGTCTTCGCTTATATCGACGGGACAATATCTGGGTACATACAGCACGCCGCAACATGTTAATGCGTAGCCAACAGTAAAAAGTACTGCCGGTTGCAAAGTCAGAGCAAAAATCTTACAAGTTGCATAGAACAGAAATGGCAGACATTAACATAATAAATTTTATTACTTGTTGATGCGTCAGTTTCTGATTTTTAAGTATGAACAGAGATCAGCTACAGAATGTTTTGCACGATCTTATAGCTTTTTAACGAAACTTTGGCTTCTACGTTTTCTGCCTGCTATCATCGTTGTAAGCTGGAGACAAATTAATTTTGCTAATTTCATCATTGCACAAACAATCACCACCACTTTTAAGAAAAACTCAGGCGTTACCTACCGTAGTAGCTAATATTTAAGGTAGAAACTGAACTACAAGTTGCTTTAAGTTGCTACGAAGAAGACAGGCCTATAGGTCCATCCAGCTGAATTCGCCCTTCAAGCGACCTTTTCGCCTAGTCTGGCAGAGCATTTGCTGCAAGAAAGCCACTCTTACAATTTTTGCTTCTCGCCTGCACTGGGCTTAGTGCCAAGTGCACATTAACGCAAATGTTGTTCACTTTTTCGGGGAGGGGGTGGGGGGTCACGTTGACTGGTATACAACTCACCAAAGCTTTTGAACATCCCGCTAGAACTGTAGACCAACTCAGAAGTACTCACAGCCCCACCACTGCTGCTTGACATAGCTTACAGAATGCAAGAAACCACTCCACGGTAACGGCATGCTTACGTTCGCAGATCTTACTCCTTGTTATTATTATAATTATTATTATTATTATTGAAACTTCACGCTTGAGCTTCCTCGAACAGGTAATACAACCCAAATTAAGCATCTTGCAACACCGAGAAGCCCAAAACGCTGCTAAAGGAAATCCAGCAAAAAACTATCAGGCTAACAGCTGATTTGAACGCCTGCAGGCCAATACGACCAAAAGCCGATGCCGGCAATAAATTCCAAACCTTAGCCGACCAGGGCACGAAGCACCGACAGAACCAGGAAGCACAGAATGCAACGGGAGGACTCGATACGACTGAAATAAAACATAGCTGTGACCGCACGTAGCAAATATACATCATATCGACGAGTCGAAGTGTTTTAGGTGTGGGGCTTCAGACCTTCGTATATGGTTTTCTTTAACTTATCACCGTATTTTTTCGATTTATTTCATTCAATCTCCTGCTCATGACTGGCCAGCTACTTGAGCTGCAAAATACCGTAAAATGTTGTCGCCAAGTACAGAAAGTTCGGGCAATGGCTAACTGTTACTGTGGTTTCTCTCGCGTGCAGAATTGGCCATAATGGTGTTTATATATGTTGGTAATTAATACATATATTCTGTGAAGAGTACTGTGAAGTGAATATGAAGTGTAAATAAGGCTTCAATCAAGAAAAAGAAGTTTAATTGAGACGCCGAAAGGGAACAAATTCGGCGCTAGTGTTGTCAAAGATTCCACCAACATGCACTGGAATTTTCTATAGTTAATTGCTAAATTAACATATATTATCTTCATTTATTATACGCTAGAGATAAATTTTGTAATTTTAGACGATTTTTCTGGTGAAATTAGTTAAAATACTCCTAGGCTGCTCAGCCATAGATTCATCGATGATGACGTCACTTTTTGGAGCTGATTTTTCGTGAGTCCTCCCGTTACGCTCTTTGCTTTTCGGACAGAACTGATTAGTTCGACATCTGACAGCCTCCAAAGTGAAAGAGTGCGCTCCGCACGCAGCACGAGTCTCTCTCCCAAAAACCTTGAGGACAGGGAGAGAAAAATACAACCAATGCCTCTCATTATTGTACAACTTATAAAACATGCATAGCTCTGCTACGTTTCTCATGCGGGACAGGTTCACTAGATCATCAGCACACAGCCTGCTGGCTGAACTAACAAGTCTGTCCAACAGACGGAAGTGAGTGTCATGCAGATGCCACACTTGGCGTTCCTACGAGCAACGAGCAACTCACTCAGAAATTCTTGTTGTGTATCGGAACGACTGTAGGTGACACACTAGCGACGGGAAGCTGCTCAGCCGCCATGCAAAGCCCCGTCCAGACTATCACACACATGTTCCGCAGAACTTCGTTGAGCATGCGCCTTGATACAAAAAAGTTGCAGTGTTTGTCACTAGAAATAATTTATTTTACTTCCAGTATCGATACAACTAGGCATAAACAATCACTGTAAATGCAGATACTACTTGAAGCGTGCTACAGTATAGCAAAGCACGCACTGCCAAGTGAGCCTAGGTTAACATTTTTATACTTTTCTCGACCACGCGGTCGTGCTTTCGAAGGCGCGGCAATACATTCAATCAAATTAAACGACTGGTTATAGAGCAACTTCAAAAATGATTGACAAGTAAAGGTAACTCGATAATTTTCTGTTCCTCAGAGGTAGTGCAAAGGGTACGAACATTTATATTATCTACGAACATAAACACAACTGTGTTCACAAGACAAAACTACGATAAAATGTTTACCGTCAACTCAGTATTCTCCACAAGTGTCACTACTGTGGTAAGGTTCACATTTTACGTCAAATTTGCAGTGAAATAGAAATCAGAGAGGCTTAAAATATCTATAAAGAAACAGGAAAGCCTCATGGAACACCTAATTTATTCGTTTTGCGGATGAACCTGCTTTGTTTGCAGCCTAAATCGCGCGTAAATATATAACAAAATGGTCGCCCGGAAAACGCACAGAGCTGCGATTTGACGGCAGAAATTCGCAGCGATCAACGAAAACGCCACAATGCGAACAGATTTTTATTTTATTTCAGTTCGTAGGATAAGTAACTAAAAAACCCTTCACAAATAACAAAAAAGGCGGTTTTAAAAAGCACTCAGAATCACTCTGTAAATACAAATTAGATATACGTGGCTGATACGAGGATGAATGTTGCGAGGATGGATGCCTAGTGTGGCCCCTGCAGCAGCAGCTGAAGCCCAGACCGGTGAGTAATACTTTAAGCACACGACAATATCATTATCTGTATCGGGATTGCGGAGTCCGTTGAACAAATTCGGGGCTCCGACTTCCGTGTTCAGGTCTTTCCCTCCTAATTTGAAGAAATTCATCAGCCAAAAACCTAGGGCATATGATGAGAGGAAGAAATAAGAGACATGTAGCATGTCGACAAAAACATGGCACTCATGCACGAGTGCGTTCTTGTAGTGATGTACTCTTCTGCTGTTCGATTTTCCCAATTTGGTTTACGGGTCGAACGAGCTGTTTGAGGAGGCAGGCGTGGACGGCAGCACTGTTTTTTTTTTTTTTTTTTTTTTTTT
>LQNS02278129.1:19355818-19368365 GCA_001587735.2 Parhyale hawaiensis
GGAACATTCTTTGGACTCATCTCACCTCTCCCTTGATTCCGCTCAAGGGCAAAGTACCCCAATCAAAATAAATCAAGACAAAGATCATGATAAGAACAACAGGACGAAACACTCTAATTTAGACACTGCTGCCAAGACGGGCGAACTGATCTCATCAGCTGAAAACCCAAATTTACACAACACCCATTCGACTAATCTTACCTTGGAACTTTACCAGTTCCCAAAAAATAAAACGAAAATCCAGCAAACCAAAGCCCATAACTGCATCCATCCTAATGAAACTAGACCAATAAAAAATCTTCAAACTTTACAGCTTTCAACTTTATCACATTCCCTGGTTCTGACCTGGGGAGTGATGTTGATGTAGTCGGCACAAATGCTGACTTGCATGAAAGGTTGGAAAACCTAAATCTATTCATAGAATATCTAAAAACTCACTGCTGATCGAAGCCCACACACGTGAACAAGCTGACACACCATCATAGATTAGGAGCTCACATCGTATCGGTGAACCCTCATCGATCACTAAATACAGTAAAAGGCACTGTACTAAGCAGGGCCATGACCAATACCCCTAAGGAACAACTAATCGAAGTCTTGAAAGAGCAAAATGTAGTAGATCTCGAACAGATCCCATACCCAAATGCATTCTCACTTTCGCACAGTTTACTTCCCTCAATAATCAGACTGAGCCCATGGCACGCCGAAATAATGGAAACGTATATCCCAACCACTATCTGATGCATTAATTGTCAGAAACTAGGCCATAGGCTACAAGAAAGAAATGCCGATCAGTCGGCACCACGTGCGTTGGATGTAGCGAAACCTCAAAAATGCATAAATCGCAGTGAACAATCACCAGCCAAATAGCTCCGAATGTCCAAACTTCCAATACTGAAAAGAAATCTTAGCGACGAGGGCCAAACACCACATTGCTTATAGCGTTGCACATCAAATGGTATAATCTAGATACTCTGAGCAAAGTAAAACTTACAGCTTTGTAACACTTCGTAAAAGCCCACCCTCTCAATGAAACCCTACGACCCCAGAAGCGGACAGCAGTGGCAGAAATCAAGACCAAAATATGAAAAATAAAAAAAAACCAGACCTCTCCCAACCAAAACTCCCAACCAAATACTACCATAAGACCGCCTGAAGCCCCGAAGCCACCTACAAATTCTCAAGCCTCTTCTAAGCCCCCTAGTCAATCCATTGTAAACACATCAAAGCATACCACAACAAAGCCTCAGTCATCTAAATCTGCTGACCGCAAAGAAGGAAAAGGAAGGGAGGAGGGGAGAAAAGACTCGGATTCCCAACAGTTGATGCCTCCCAAAAGTAGACCAAAATCTCAAATCTAATTGGAAAGTCCACAACCCAATACGGAAAAAATGCCTACAAAAGAGGCTGTAAAGCTGAAATACACGTTTGAGCACATTACAGACGACATGGCGCCCCCACCGACCCCCACCACTAATACACTTATTATAGAAATAGCTTCAACTGATTGTTCCAAGACCCCCGCGCTGAACAGCAAACAACTTATCGAACACGATCGTTATCTCGCTCCCGCAGCGAGAGCAAGGAGTGAAAACTGCCTTCTTTGCCTACACGAGACGGTAGTCTGGAACGCCCAGACCCTGACATAGACGTCTCCTTATCAAATAAACGCAGCAGGGAAACATCTCCGTCAAATAAGGGCCCTGCAAACGATCTATTCCTGCTGATAAACCCCCAAATCCTAAATATAACCACATCTGTCATACACATCCCTAGAAATCAGTAGAATAACTGTCTAAAACAATGTTGAAAATAATACAATGGTATCTACAATCATACAAAACTAAATTTAATGAACTGAAGATACGACTAACTCTGATAATCCTTTATGCGTATGCCTACAGGAAACCTTACTAACTGCTACTCCAGTTATAGCCCCATAGCACTACAATATTATAAAGTCTCAACCTGTACGGGCCGACGGTCATGAATGCGGCACGGCAATATTAATTCATGAACGATATCACTACGAACCTATATTGTTAAATACTAATCTCCAAGCAACCGCTATCAAACTATACTTAAATTCAAAATGCTATACCATCTGCTCAATATGCTTATTATGCCTAGACACCTCCTGACGAGACATTACTTCTTTAATAAACCAGTTACCAACACCATTTCTGTTACTGGGAGACATGAACGCCCATGACCCATTATGGGGAGGGACAAAAACAAATGAGCGAGGAAAAATTTTTTCCGATCTCCTCGTAAATAACAATCCTCTTTGCAATTTGAATAACAATATTTCTATCCTAAACGGTGGCAGCCCCACTCACTTCCACATCCAAGCTGGGACATATTCTATTATAGACTTATCTATCTGTTCATCAGACTTCTTGCTCAATTTCAATTATCAAGTTTTAGCAGATTTACATAGCAGCGATCATTATCCTATCCGAATAACGAGCAGAATTTCACGACCTGGACAAAAACCACTCCGCTACAACACAAAAAAAGCTAACTGGTCCGAGTTCCACTTACTGATACTAAGATGAATATAATTGACAAACATCTGGTAGATATAGCACTAAAGTAAAGGTAAAGTCAATTTAGACCACACCCTCACCTGTGAAACCCACCTGCACTGGTTTGTGCTGCAGGTATAGGCTCATTGGCCCCAGATGAGTATTGTTGCAGTCGACCTCGGGTCACGAAGAACTATGGCGCCAATTTGACGGAAAGAACAAATGACCCGAGACCCCCACCCCACTCATCTCTGAGGAAGACAGTTCCGCCACGGAGCTGGATATGCTGAATATTGAGCTCGTAATCTTAAATGCTGCAAATGCCTCCACCCCGCCGTCATCGGGCCACTTCGCCAAGCCTCCCGTACCATGGTGGACGGCGGAGTGCCAGATGACTTTACAAGAGCGCTGGAGAGCTGGAAGACGTCTGAGACGAAATTGCTCTGTTGTTGATAAATAGCACATAATAGATCTAGAGCAAAATGTAAAGTTATCTTTAACAAAAGCCGGAGAGCATATGTCAACTCCATTAATAGTAAAGCATCCCCTTCGAAAATATGGAAGAAAATCGCGAAAATCTCTGGAAGATTTTCACCCGCCCCTTCACCTGTTCTAAATATAAACGGCCAAATTACGACAGACCCGCAAAAGGTTGCAGATGCCCTTGTGGAATATTTTGCTTCAGTTACAAGATGCACAAATGCCGACCCAAACTTCTTACGATACAAAACTCACCAGGAATCGAAATACCTTCACATTTCATCTAATCGAGAATTGCCCTATAATGAGCCGATCTCTCTTAGGGAGCTGCAATCTGCTCTTAAACTTTCCAAGGAAAGTTCCCCTGGTGTAGATCCCATCTCTTACTCGATGGCCATGGCCCCCAATATTTCGCTTACCCTATGCATCTTGAAATTATTTAACAAAATATTCTTAGAAAATAGCTACACACGACAATGGAAGCTCTCCTCTATGATCCCTATATTAAAACCGGTGAAAAATCCTTAAGTAGCCATAAATTATCGACCAATTTCCTTCACCAGCTGCCTCGGAAAACTACTAGAAAAACTACTAAACATTAGATTAATGTGGTTTTTAGAACACAATCAATGCATCTCCCAAACGAATCGGGTTTTCGAAAGAATCGAAGCACAACGGACAACTTAATACAGTTGGAGAGTGAAATTTGAAATGCTATACATTTGAAATGACGTACAATAGTCATTTTTTTTACTTTTCAAAAGCATATGATACTGCATGGAGATATGGAGTTTTGAAATCCCTCCACTCTTTTGGTCTACGGGGTCACCTAGCATTCTATATAAAAACTTTTTAAGACGACGCACTGTCCGTGTCAGAATCGGCGACACCCTCTCCAAGCCTGAGGATTTAGTTGAGGGCATCTCACAGGGCACTGTGCTGTCATGCACCTGCTTCCTCGCTGCTATAAATTATATAGTGAATAATCTCCCGCCAACTGTCTGTTATTCTTTATATGTGGACGACTTTGCAATTTACTATTCTGGATCTCTCATCGGTGCCATTGAGAGACAAATAAAACTTGCTCTTGATGCCCTCTCAGATTGGAGGTTAAAAACTGGCGTTGTTTTTAATCTAGACCAGCAAAAAACAGCTTCCATGCACATTTGTAGGCAACCAATTTGCCCAAAAATGGGCCACACCTTCACGTTTAGGAATACACTAATATGTGTAGACACCTATAAATACCTAGGCCTTACTATTGCTAACTCTCACATACAGAAACTAAAACGTATTTGTACTCGGTATTTTCAAACATATATCTCATAAGGACTGGGGAGCAGATCGCTCTTCCTTACTGAGACTATACGTCATGTTCATCAAACCAAAGTTGGACTTCGGTTCAGAAGCTTACTCCTCCGCAGCAGAATCTACTTTAAATTTATTGCAACCAGTCCAGAATCAAGCTATAATATTAGCCGCCGGAATGTACAAGTCGACCCTTATCGAAAGCTTACATGCCGAATCTGGAATCCTGCCCTTAAGATATCAACAATTAAAATGGTTAAACTGTAATGCCCGACTGTTAACAAATGCTACTCATCGTTTACATACAGCAGCCACTGCAAAATTGAATGCTGAACGCCGAGCGGCCTCTGCCTCACGTGCCTTCCTCCCACGTATCTTAGAAATGAGACCAATTTAATGTTGAGTCTGAAACACTTCTCCCAGAAATATACGAACCTCCCCCGCCCTGGAAAATGAAACCTATAAAAGTTTGCAATGAACTTGCAAACATAAAGAAACGCTACTTGAACTCGCATAACCTAAAAAGTTTATACCTGGATCATGTTAGAACCCACCAGTTTCTTGCATGTATCTACACGGATGGCTCTAAAACCCCAAATAGAGTGACTTACGCATATGTGAATGCTGCGAAACAGTATGGGCGCAAGATCCAGGACGAAGCCTCATCTTTTGCAGCTGAACTGTGCGCAATATATGATGCTCTCAAATGTGCAGAATCCCTACCTCACCTGGACGAAACGATAGTAACAGACTCAAAAAGTGGACTTGAAGCGATCTTGCAATATAACTCCTCGAACCCACTCGTTGCACTTATACAATGTAGAATTACAAACAACAATAAATCATTCACCCTTTGCTGGACCCCCTGTCTCTGTGGGGTCCCCGGCAACGAGCGTGCAGATCGCGCAGCAAGGGAGGCCCTCACGGGAGCGTGTCGCCCAAGACCACTACCTCGTTCCCACTACAAATGGTACTATAAGTAGTTAATTCGGAAATCATGGCAGCAGCTCTGGCAGACTTTTCATGGGAACAAGTTGTGGGAAATTAAGTTATCAACCCGACCGTTAGCTGATGCTCTATGCACCAACAGGTTATGGGAGGTGTCGCTGGCAAAATTGCGGACTGGGCATTCCAATCTCACGCACTCGTATTTATATACACGTGACAATCCTCCGTAATGTGACTACTGCCCTGCTCCACTCGCAATTAAACATATTCTTCTACAATGTACCCATTACGACCCGCGAAGATGCACCCACTTTGGTGCTGGCAATCTCACCCTCTCTTCTATCTTATCAGAAGATAAATCAGCCTTCCAAGGCCCATTACATCTCTTTATGAATAGCATAAACCTCCTCTATTCTTTATAAGATCTACTCCCACCAAGATCACCTAAATTCAACAAACATTACATGAAAAGAAAGCACCAAATCACACGTCCAAATATAAAACCAGAAAGGAAATGCATGTATAATATACTATGAGAAACCCTTCCCATTAAATTGGGTAACTTATCCTAACTGAAAAATCTATTACGCTGTTGTATCGTGCTCCTTTCGGCTACGGCGGTTAAACCCTCAATATAATAATAATAATTTGACAATATCAAAAATACTCTTCTCTTTGTGGTAAATTCCTACTGTCTGTACTTGTCTCCATTGTGAACATTTACTCTGAAGCATCTTCTGCGTTTAACTTGTCTGTAAACAACGCCTCCGAATTGTGCTGTCACCTTGGTACAATATTCGTTTTTGCATCTTGAATTTAAGTATATTCTCGTACCAGTGCATGTTATCCTCTGTAACACTTTGTCAAGTGTAAAAATTTGTGTGAAACTAAAAGCTGAACTATTTTTAATCAATATCATTCACTGACTCATACTCGACGCCATTCCTCATTCTACTAAAAGGGTTAAATCGCGCTTTTTTTTTAAATCAGAGCGAAAACAAGCAAATATGTAGAATCACTTACATGTAATCTTTTGTTCCCCCAGGGGGCGTAGGATGGGGGCTATAGAGTTAGGTTAGTTGAGTTTGCCAATCTCATGTTATGGGGCCTAGCAACCCCAGGGGCTCATGTAGGTTACCTTAGCCATTAGCTCGGTCTTCGGGACGTCTATTTTTCGTGCCCACTTCGCTTCCTTCCCAGTTTCATACTCCTAATTGCTCATGCTGTATTCTGTTCATTCTCTTCTTTCCCAATTTGCTGTTCCCATGCGGGTTTGTCCTGTGGGGGAACACCTTCGTGCATGGGTTCCCCATTTTCTATCGACATACTGTGTGTCCGTGGTTCTTTCCTCTGTGATATCGTTCCGCTCAGAAACGGAAGCTTAAACTTTCTGAGTATACGGTAAATACTAATCTTCTGTTTACCGTGGTAGTTTATGTATCGTTATAGTAACCTATAATGTGTGCTTCTCCTATTTCCGCAGGTAGCTTTGCTGTACAACACTCACCTGTTTGGAAAGTTGAGTCTCTTCACTTGGATGCAGACACTAGCAGGGGGAAAACGCAACTTGTGCTCTCACCAGGTTGTGCTAAGCATGCAACGAGAAGTGCTGGTAACGAAACTAATACTTTGGTAGCTCCTGTGTGCATAGAGCGCGACGTGCGCTGCCTAGAGTTACGTGCCGCAAATCAATCAACGCCAGCTACCCTGTGCCGAAGTCAGTATAGCTCCAAAGCTCCGAGTACTGCTGGGGTGTCGAAGCAATTTGGTTTTGGAACTGGCGTGAGGCGCTTCAAATGCTCTCAGTGTGAATATACAACTACAAATAAGCGCTGTTTACGAGGTCACATGGATGTCAAACATACTGGTGTTAGGCGCTTCAAATGTTCTCATTGTGAGTATTCAGCAATACAAGAGCGCTATTTACGAATTCACATTGCTGTCGAGCATACTGGTCTGAGGCGTTTCTATTGCTCTCATTGTGAGTATTCAGCGACTCGAAAATCCAATTTAAAGTATCACATTGATTCTATGCATACTAATGTGAAGCGCTTCCAGTACTCTCGGTGTAAATATTCAGCGACTCAAAAATCCCGTTTAAACTATCATATTAATTCTTATCATACTGATATGAGGCACTTCCAGTGCTCTCACTATGCGTATTCAGTGACTGCAAAATTCAATTTAAACAATCACATTGATTCTAAGCATATTAGTGTGAAGCGCTTCCAGTGCACTCAGTGTGAGTATTCAGCGACTCAAATATCCTGTTTACACAATCACATTGATTCTAAGCATACTGGTGTGAACCGCTTCCAGTGCTCTCAGTGTACGTTTTCAGCGGCTCAAAAATTCACTTTAAATAGACACATTGATTCTAAGCATCCTGGTGTGAGGCACTGTCAGTATAAGTTTTCAGCGACTCGGAAATCCACTTTAAACGGCCACATTGATTCTCAGCATACTGTTGTGAGGCGCTTTCAGTGCCCTCAGTGTGAGTATTCAGCAACGAGTAAATTCACTTTACAATATCACATTTATGGACAACATACTGGTATGACGGCACTTGAAGTGCAGTCAAGGTGAATATTTAGCAGTACCTTACTATGATGATTCTGCGCACGAGGATCTGGTGGCGTTACACATTAAGCCGTTATTACAAAATGCAACTTAGTACTCCATAGTAACCCTTTTACTACGGGCCTACGTTTGTCTTATAAGCCTTTTCCTACCTACGTCCATGACTGAATTCAATCCCACGTATTGGAATGGTTGCAGTTCACTCCCAATAGTGAAATCAGTGGACTATATCTTTGGCGAGAGCATTTTCAAATGTGTCTCGGCCGCTCCAGGACTGGGCAACACGCGCTGTATAATTCTAAAATTGAGCTTGGGAATGATCTTTCTTCTCCAATATTTCATGCCCTTGAATATAATGAATTCACCATGATGGTGTTTCGCACTCAGACAACTCCTGATACTGTAATTCTGTTCAAATTCTCTAGGCAAACGCGACAAACACTCGCTCACCCACAGCAGAAATCTTAGTTCACACCCTGCAAATTGCTCTGTTAACTTTCTTCTCTGATGCTTCCAAATGATCAGGATTCTCNTGATGGTGTTTCGCACTAAGACAACTCCTGATACTGTAATTCTGTTCAAATTCTCTAGGCAAACGCGACAAACACTCGCTCACCCACAGCAGAAATCTTAGTTCACACCCTGCAAATTGCTCTGTTAACTTTCTTCTCTGATGCTTCAAAATGATCAGGATTCTCAGATAAATTTTTACCCATCATATATAGCAGAGTCGTAGTCATAGATTTAATTAGCATTTGTTTGCTCAAAGATCACTCCTACTTCTCACCCAATCGCGTGTTCTCTCTCATCTCAACTACTGTAGCTTTATCTAGGGCTCTGAATATCACTCATGCTCTCGCAACTTGCTATATATCCAAAACTGCTATGTTTATTTCTCAATATCTTTGTTGTTAATATGTGCCCATAGGTTGAATAACATAACCCCACTTAAAAGGCCCACCATATTTTAACCTGTAATATGTCTAGTTTTTAATTTTAGATTTTCTTTGTTTTATGACATATACCGGTAAGATAAAAAAATAAAAAATGTCAAGTATTAATGTCTGTTCAAAACTGTGCTAATTATCACATATTGAGGGAGTTGCAGTCATAGAGGTTAATTAAATTCGTAACGTAGGTACTACGTATTTTCAACTATTTTGCCTATTTTAATTCTAAATTTCTTTATTCTCCGTTTTATTCAAGAAATAAAAGGATATACCACGTATAACGTAGCTCTTTTTTAAACAGTCATGTGTATTTTTGTTTCTAAATTTCCCCTATGTTCATCATATGTAGAATAACAGAAATGTTAAAAAAGAATGTGCTACTTCTCAAGTTTCTAACGTATTGACTCTGACTGCCTGCTGATGTAAATATAGAAAGCAATGCTATTCTTGACTCATATGTTAGCTTTAAGAATGTTACTCATAAGATCAAGCCTTAGTAATGTTACTAATATGATTGAATACCTCAGGGTGCTGTGATACTAATTTATTTGCACTGCATCCATATGGATATAAATCTTACTTTCTTTTATCTAATGGGAAGCAGTCTAATTAGCAATGCTATGTGCATCTCACTTTGGATGTTTTGACTCTCGAGAATTCCATTAACACCATTTATTGATGCAAAACTTTTGTGCTACAAATCTCGTCTCGTAAGATAGCTTAGCACAAAGGGGCCCCGGTGCCAACTTCTTATCGTCGCTCTCGAGTCTGAGGTGTGAAGTTCCCGATCAGCGGTCTGCTGACCGTTAGGTAGTGAAACGGGCGTTTGCAACGGTATAATATTTATTCGTTGATAAAAGCAAAGTCTTTGGGGTGCAGTCGTTTCTGTTAATGGCAATTCTGCTTTGCAGTATAATTAACGAGTCGACAGATAGTGTATTTTAATAATTTGCTTATTTAGAATTGTCTCTAATCTGTGATATGAAAGGTGATTATTTATTCACGAGCACCAAGGGGGAATATCCGCTCACAGGGGAAGTGAAACACCGAGGTCTAAAACTAAGTTTATTGCCTTAAAACTAATCTGGTGCAACTTAAATATGGGGTGCCAGCGAAGATCCTGAGCGCCATGTGCGAGCGCCAGGGATGGCGAAGGAAAAACTCCAGGATCCGGCGAGGGCATGGCGGAGCGAAAAGACTCCCGGATAAGTTACTCCTCTTGAGAGTAAGCTTGATCTGGGTTGGCTTCGTGGGGCGTAGTTGAAGAGGTTGCATTAACCCAAACAGGGATGGCGACAGGATATTCCGAAATTGGAGAAGTCAATCCTCTGGAGATTAAGCTCGATTCGGGTTGGATTGGAAGGACAAAAGGGAGAGGATGCAGCAACCCGCCCAACAGGGCCGATTAGGTTCTGGGACTGTCCATAGCCGGCAACTGAAGACTTGCACGCTGCACAAAGTGTAGGGTGGAGATGTTGCACTTGGGTCAGGTTAGGCAGTCGCAAGGGAAAGTGAGCAGCAGTTACGTAGACACGCGGCGGCTCGAATGGAGGAAACCTGGGGCTGCAGATGAGCAGGGCACAGCAGACCAGAAGCTATCGGACTACCCAGCCAATGTGGTGTAGGTAGCACGGCCCTGGGCCCGAGGCTTCAAGAAATTATATCGGTGGAGTGCGGGTTGAACGGGTAACCTTCCCTTTTCAGCTAACGAAATGGCAAGGTTTCTAAACCGGAACTGGCCGAAGGGTTACGAGGCTGGCAGTTCAAGGAGGAGTTTGCTCTCAATAGCAGTGCAGTCTAAAGGATCGAAGTAGGCATCCTTCATGCTTGCAGAAGGTTGCAACAATAGGTAGAAAGTCGCACGGCAGGTGGCCAAAGCTGCCAGTTACTCGTGCACAAAAGAAACCTCAGTCCGTTAAGAGGCCAGAACAGCAGGGCAAAAGAACGAAGTGCGGCCGACTGGGGCTCCATTCATGCTGGAAAGGGATTTATTACTGGAGGAGCAGTAGCCTAAAGAATACGCAATGACAAAGTATATCACATTAGAAGCTACGGAGCAAAGCTATCATAAGTGGCCATGGCACTTTGGCACTTTTATAGCACACATTTACATTAAGTAAGCCGCAACACAGATAACACGCTTCACAAAATGTAGCAGCTACTAATATGGTAAAGTCACTAATACGGATATATTATAACTGGGGAGTAAATAAGTACCTCGAAAAGATTAGGCGTTCGAAAGAACTCACGGAAAGCTAGAAGATAGGAAGCTTACCTAGCGGACCTGAACGCCGAGCAGAGAAGAGAGCAACTAAATGCAGGTAACCCGGGCAGGTTTATCGTCTGCTTCGCAAACGCGCATTTTTTATCGCGGATAGTATTCCGCTAGGCGAAGTTAGAGGTAGAGAACAAGGGGAGAAATTTCGCTAACAGAAAAACCAAGAAACGAAAAACTGGAAGCTAGAGCTCGCTGACAAGAATGCACTGCAACTGCCAATTTTAAGCAACGTAAGAGACAAGCACGTTAGGCCTAAGTTGTGCTGAACAATGCCAACCTTATTTTCTGTAACATGTTGCATATTTTTTTATGCAGTCGACTTCGATCCTAGTAAAAATTGAGCTCTGTACCCCAAATACTCGATTTTGTTCAAGTCAGGAGTGTTTTTCTCAAGCGGAAAATTCGGTTGAAAGAAGATCCCAAACGAGAAAAAAAATTATTCAACTGCTATGAAATCCTCCTGTCTGTTACTCCCCTCCTGTCCGCTGAAGTATATCTTACCGTATGCTCCATTGATTATGAATTCAATTAATTAGAACATCAGCGTGACTCAAAGAAGCTGAAGTTTGGTTAAGGGAAACCTCAGAAGAGAGTACAAGAGTAGCTATTTTTTATCTTTATTGATTGGCTTTCATCTTTCACAAAGTAAGAACTGCATTCAGATATATTTTTGCCACCAGCTACAGCCTGGTCTCTATTCTATTAGTTTTCAATGAAGCTTGGCAGGAGGATCACAGTCTCCAACGTGGCTTAATTGTTTCCGGTTTTCTTGAACCGTGACAGAAGAAGACAGATGAACAAATAAATCAGCTGATAAATATACATCAATCATTATTATATTTTAGATGACCACTCGTTGCAGACATATTCAGTGAGCTACTCTGTGCTCGCCACAACGGTTACACCTCTAGATTGCTACTACAGAGGCGTGCACGGTAAAGGCTCTGTGGACGATTATTAACCCATACTTTTCATAGATTTTGTAATCTTTGGCACTTTTATAGGACATAAGCTTAGTAAACTAGATCCCCCTCTGAAGCAATAGTTCATGACGTCACTTGTTGGGTTGGCCAGTAGCCGTAGGAGTCCAGAAGTAAAGTTATGTCTTCTTCCACCTGAGGATATGACACAGGCTATTTTTTATTTGTCAGTAACAAGAAAAGTAAGAAGTGGGAGCAACGTCATACCATTCCGGCGGCACCGCCTGCCTTAAGGGATCCCTGTCCCATTGGAACGTAATAGGAGAAAGAAGCCCTGCAGCGCAGCCCGAGCGAGGAAGGGCCAGGAACAGATGAGACAGAAGCACCCATCGTGTCATGAAAGTCGGGGAAGACGAGAAAGCGCGTAACATGAACTTGTACTCCATCAACTTCGAAAATATAAGGTGGCGAAGAAGGGTCAGAAAACATTGTACCTATCCATTCTTCTTTGGACGTTTGAGCGTTTCAAATTATATTTGAGACGGTCCCACCAGT
>LQNS02278129.1:19440868-19468566 GCA_001587735.2 Parhyale hawaiensis
ATAATGACTTTGTAAGTCGAAACGTTCATTTTTATTCATTCAACTTAGGTTTTATCAAAAATGATCTCCCTGCGAGTTTTGTCCCTTGCCTTTTTATTTCTTATTAGAGGTTGGCATTTTTGTATCGGTTTCGTTTTCTCCCGTTGGAGCGTCAACAGCTGCTCTTATTGGTCCCTAGGGACTTCGGGGAGCAAGAAGAGCTGAAGGGTCATTGGTTAACCGACTTCAGACCTCTTGTTTAAGTTCCTTACTTTCCTTGGGACGGTTCACTCCCAAGAGAGCAAGCTTCTCAGCAGAGGAAAGGAGGCGAGAAACTCACAATTTTCTCTTTTTAGCTTTTGAGTCCTTTGATCCCCCAGGTTAAGCGGGTAGAGTTAGGTCTGTGGAGAACTTCCTGGCCTTGGTGTTCTAGGGTACAAGGCAGTGTGCCCTTCAGTGGTACTCGTAGGGACACTCGACCCTGATCCTCACGCTATAGCTTCGGTTTTCAGTAGGATTGCATTACTAATCCTAGTTTAATGGTAACCATTTCCTGGGTTGATTTAAATTTTAGGCGCTCATCTCCTCTACGCCTTGTGTTTGGAATTGCTTTTTTTTGCAGCTAGCTGATCTCGCTCCTATGTGTTTCTTGGGAATGATCATCGTGCTTCGCGCGCCTGCCTTTTGGCGTTAAGATTACGGGCTGGGCAGCCCCTTTAGATCCCGGAGCGGTTAGTTCGGTTTATCGGGAGAAGCTCCAGCTGGTTCTGATCGTGTCTCTATCTGGAAGATAGTCAACTACTAGGACCCAAGTCCTTCTCAAAGGGAAAAGAGTTTTGTCCCCTTGCCAATAGAGGCTGAACAGGACTTTTAGGACTGTTGCGAACTAGCTTAGAGATCTTTGTGGTTTTCGTGCTTCAGGAGCTTAAGCTTTGAGCAAACCTGCTCTGGAGGGTCAGTGTGAGGTTCTTTAGAGGATTACGACTTCGAAGTCTCCTAGCCGGTTGAGAGAGGTTTGGCGAACCGTGTTTCCTCTTAGTTAGGGAAGCACAGGAGTTAGCCCTCGAGCTTCTTATCCAGAAGAGAGGGTTGTCTGAGTTCGTTCGGGGAGTGTACCTCCTAGGTCCTGTGCTAAAGCCCTCAGCGGAAAAAAATCTTTCAGGGTCTGAAAAGCAGTAGAAATATTTTCTAAGTTGTCAGTGGTACAGCCTCTGATTCCCTGTATTCGGATAGGGGCCTTCTCACGAGGTGACCAATAGCCTTCCAATAAGTTCTCTTCTGGTTCCTGACTCTCTTTCAATTTGCCCTGCTATCATGTACTTCCGGCTGACAGGATACTTGTGATTCGCTTCGAGGAAGCTAAGGGATCGTTGTCCTGGTCACGGAAGATTCCCTCTCACGCCTCATGGATCTCTTAGCGTCACACGGCTTCTTGGGGTCGTGCTTGACGGATTCGGCAGCTACCTTACTTTGAGTAGAAACGGCGGGCACTAGCAGCGGCAGTTCAGCCGTTATGGATCGCTGGAACTTTCCTTGTTGGTAAGATACTCGGTTATGAGTTTTTCTAATTTGGTTTTATCCTCAAGGTCAGACTGGACTACGTTAGCATGGGTCTCTCGTCTCCCGTTCAATAGGTGTGGTGCAAATAGCTAACTGTGTGAGTAACCGGGCTCCTGCTTCTTCCACTCCTGGCGGGAGGAAAATGCCTAGGCTCTTTCTTGGATGTATCCAAGCAGAACGGTTGCGGTCTATTGCAGGATCTGCTGTCTGGGACAGTTATTGACTGCTCAACATAGGAACGTTGGTCTTCTAGACCTTCGATGTGTGGGGATTCCCCCTTGTTTTTGGATTCACATAAGGAGCTAGTGCTACGCCTTCCGGGGAGCTACTATCCAGTTTTCCTAGCTCAAGACACTTCTCTGAAATGATGCTTTACCCAGCAAAATTTCGGATCTTCAGTTTAGCTTCTCTTGGTAAGATCGGACTGCAAGCGATGCATTGTAGCTCAGAATCTTGGTTTCCTTCGATCGGAGATTCAGTTGCCTGATTCGATTATTTTCAGAGAACTGGGAAGCATTCCTTGCCGGCTTAGGGTCGGACCGAAACCTAGAAGGTTTGATCTTCTTCTTCTTCCGTCATGAAGTCCGATGGTGCTCTCCCATTGTGATAAACTATGTAGGGTCTCTTCTGGAAGTTTGAAATCTTCTATTCATGCACCATATCTCCCAATTCAGGGAATCACAAAAGTCCTCCTTGTTTGCTGTGGGGATATTGGTGCCCTCCGACAGAGGATCTCTGCCGGAGCGAGGCACCGCAAATGAACGGAATGTTCCAGTGATATTTTTGCAGTGGTAAGCTAAGGGTGAGTGCCTCGTTAGTTTGTAAGCGTTTTTCATGCTCTAATGGAGTCTTGGCTGGCAAGTATAGTGAAGGGTCTAGAGCGTGCATGTGGTTATATAGAGGGCCTGCCACGTCATCTCCAGAAAAAGGCAAGGAAAAGAAAAAAATCATCAAAGTCCTGCTCTTTTACCTATGCAAGAGGAGAATGTTAAATTTTGACTGAGCGTAAAAAAAAGAAAAAAACGGAATGGGTAAATACATTCTGTTTACGGGTAGTGTGGGAACTCGGAACGCCCTCCCTGGATGGGAGATGTGGGTATTTGATGCCGACGCCTCTGGTCATGGTGCTAACCGACAGAATGACTGCCTTCGCTAATCATTATAAAACTATCAGGGTCATTCCACCGTGATGATCGTTACATTCGAAGCATACTTATTGCCAAACTTCAGCCTATAACTTTAGAAGCTGTATGATTAGCCTGATATGGTTTTTACCATAAAGTACCAGTGTCTAATAATGCTAATGTGATTATTTTTGTTTTAGCTATATACTTTTAAAGTGGTCGTGACGATCGTTACACAGATGCAACTTTGAGTTCGACCTATTGCTACAAAAGTGCAAAGCTCTCTGAAAGTACAAAGAGATGATTTGTTTGCTTTCTATGGGAGTTATAGATGAAGGATTAGGCTATCCAAATGTGTATAGGTTTTGTTAGGGGCAATTACCATTTTCACTCAGGAGCCAAAGAAGCGCCGTGACGATCGTTACAAAAATATCGTGACGATTGTTACACTGCGAATTTCTTACCAATAATAGCATAAAAAGAAGCAATTAAAGAATCTTTGGGTAGTCGTGGGAGGGCTGTGCTAATGTCCGTCACTTTGGGATAGTCCTTGTCCTGACACTTCATGCATGAAGGACTTTTGGTGTCGCACACCATTGTCGCAACCAGATCACACTGTTGCTCTGTTAGTGCTGCTGTTCCACGTTCAAGCGCTGAACGGGAAACCCATATTTTCTTAGTATGGGCAGCAGCATACTTCCTATGACTTGTTGGTCACTATTTTCACTTCCTCTGGTCTTAATGTACAGAACTTAGTCCTATTTCTGCTGTTGGGTCTCTCAGATTAAATATCATTAATCATTTAGGGAGAGTTTTCTTCTCTCTTGTCGCTTGATCTCTGGCTCTGATTACCTCTTTTCTACCAGCCAGCTGTCTGGAGAAATCATCCCGTTTGTAGAATTCTATGATTTTGTCCCTTTCCTCTTGTGTTATTCCTCTTGCCGGTTTGTTTGTGTTAGGCGAAGATACAACAAGTAAAGTAGGTAATTGAGGCTATTTTTGAGGCAACAAATTTCCTCTTTCTCGGGCATTTTGGGAGGGATTGTGCCACACGTTTGACTGCTTTTCGTAAAGCTTGTCGTGTTGAGAAGGGAGTGGTAGCCGCTGCGGTTAATGCTTGTGCTGCTGGTGCATCTACCCTGGCATATGCCTTGCTCTCTCACAGAAGTTTCTAACTCTAATTGCACTCATTCTTTTGAGTCTTTTTTGGCTTCACAGCTGACATTTTTTTCTGTACGCCTTGCACCTTTCTCAGATCTTCTGATTGTAGCTACCTACTCTTCACTGGCTCTTTTTCTTTCACTGTACTTCTTTGCTCTTTCGGCAAGTGTGAGAGGGGCCATGATTGAGGTATGAGAGGTAAGTTATAGCAACAAACCATATACTGTATCTGAATATCTGCAATAAATGAAAATCATGAGATTATATGGAATTACTAGTCATTCACATGCAAAAAATGCTGCCCGTGTCGATCGTTACATTCGCAGGATGTAACTATCGTAACGGCAAAAATGTAACAATCGTCACGTGATATACAGAAAATGGGCTTTTAGAAAATAATGGCAAAAAGGCATGCATATTCTCTAAGTGTACTAACGTTAGATGCGAAGTTATATTTAGCTGCTCCCAATATTCCCTGCGCTATATAAGCAATCACCACTTTTCCGTGACGATCGTTACTCACGATAATAATTATTTCAACTGACTATTAAAAATTTATAATAGGCTTTTGAGTGCAATCGCTAATACAGTTTTCAAGCATAATGTTTGCTTAGTACTACGGAAAATTATGGGTTGAATCTGTTGCATTTCACTGACTGTATTAAGGTTCTGAAAAGTAGCCTAGTTTGTGTGATTGGGTTTTCTACGAAATTGTTCATATTTGATAGTGTTACAAAAAATTTTGTATTAAATTTTTGTCTTTTCTTTTCAGATCCTTAAAGTAGAGGTCTTCAGCTTTGATTTGTTACATATACAAGCTATTTTTTTTGTATTTTCATATTTCAGACTCAGGTTGACAGCGTGGAATGACCCATCATTGGAACATTCCGTCCAATTCCATTATGTCTGTTGTACAAGGACTGCTGCTGATTTTATAGAAATGACATTAAATACCTATACTTTCAATTTGATATCTATTTTCTACTTCCTGAACTGAAAAAAATCGGTGTCCTGAAAAATGGCTATATATCTATATATTCTACTCTTGGTTCCATACATCCATCCGTCTCACAGTTCACTCACTGGGGAGTTATGTCAGATAACAATTTTGCCCGTGGGTTTGTGCGTACGGTCGCTTTATTTAAGAGATGTCACAGATTTATGAGCCAATATCATGGCTCGTTATTTATAAATTTGTGCCTACGGCCAGTAAAGTGTGCCTCTTCCGTTATTTCTATGGTGGTTTGGTTGGTCTACAAATTACGAATATCAAGAAAATAAGCACCAGGAGTAAAGTTTCTCATGAGCAAGTGAGCAGGTGGTGCAACTGCATCCGTGAACGCTGCACAAATATAAAGGGTCGCGCCTGAAGCCAGCATTTCGGTGGCAACGGCAGTTATTGAAGTTGTGAAGCGCTGTAGTATTTTAATTGAATTAACCTTCGTTAAATTTCATAAACTGAGCATTTTATATGTTTTGGTAGCTGTAATGTTTTCAGTTTTTATATCTAGTAATGTATCGTTATATCTGCAAAGAGAAACAAGATTCAAATGTGTATGTTATTAACCTTTCAATATACTTTTACCGGGTGTTTTTACGGACAAATTTCAAATATAGGTACAAAAACTCAGAATAAGTCTATTTTTACGAATGATAAAACGTCCAAAACTCTTTAGTTTTCGCGTTACAATGACTTAAAGAAATTGAAAGCTCTCAGTAGGATACTACGTGCGTGCTAATGTGGGTATTTTACTGAATCCCAAGTTTTCGCGCCAATAAACGTAGCCCGTCTTTAGAGAATAAAATTTATAAAAGATCAACATCAGTGCTCAGTAAGTATGCAAGGGTCGTATCCTGGCTACAAACCGAGAAAAAACTATAAATATCCATCAGAATTTCGTCACGTAATGTATTCTTTTCTTTGTAAGTCACGTAATATATCTGTCTAGAGGGCCCGCGCTGTTATAAATGACAGCGAGGAACTTGTGTTGCTCCTGCTTCATTGATAATGCTTTCCTTCATACAATTGCCAACTTTAAGGATCATGCAGATGCGGATTCACAGCTTCACCAGTACTGAGCATTGACTCTCTTATTTTCTTCCTCTGACATAGAAAAAATAAATTACTTTTGTAGGCAGTTCTACAACACTAAAAAAAATAATTGATTCGATTTGGTATCATAGATACCCAAGGATTATATATTTGTTCGATAGGTTTTTGGTTATTGAAAGATGTTTCGTCTACAGTTGCATCAAAGTTGGAAGAATAGCGGATGCAACGAAGTCATCTGTGGGAAGAAATTACGAATCAGGATCCATGACAGTGCTAATGGAAGCTTCAGATCTCTTCAGTGCTATGATTTCAACTTTTGCAGTGCAAGAGAAGTGCATTCAAATATATGGTCGCTTTATATTTTGCCCTAGATTCGATGTAGTCAGAAGGTAATACTCGTACGAATAAGGCTTCATGGCAGCGCTTGGAGATGCTATAGATGTCTTCATTATTTCAATTTCAACTGTCGCTAATTAAGATAAGTGTACCATCATCTGCAATCTGGCATGTTTTCTACCGATCCGTTTTCAATGAAGCTTGACGCGATGACCAATTAAGGACACCCTCCAAACTAGGCTATTTTCCGCCTATCTGAATTGTTAAACTAGACAGAAAAAGGATAAATAAATAGATGAATAAACAAACAGATGAATACACGTCAGTCTCTATTATATTGTAAATGGTGGGATTGCTTCTGATCCTTTGTAATTTGCTGTTTGATGGTAAGCTCGTTTCGATTGTTCAGTCGTGAAGTATCGGTTGTCAAAGGTCGATTGTTATTTTGTTGTACCAAAATCCCAGAAGACTTTAAAAACTTTGAATATGAATATGCCTGGCTGTCATATGTTTTAAGATGTACGTGAACACGAAAAAATATACGAATATGTGCCGACATAGCCGCAAAGTTTCCCGTAAGTATTCATGAGGAGTTTCTGCCTATTTTCATACGTTATTGACTTGGTCCACATACAAAGAATTTGGAAATGGAAGCAGCTCCGTAAAAAAACACACCCACAAAACGGAAAAGGAAAACAGAAATGGGGAATGTTTAACAAGAAACGTTGGGCTGAAAGAAGAACGTTGGGCTATATGAGAAGAATTAGGTTAAATGAAGTGCGGTAGGTTGAATAAGGATCGTTAGAATACGAAGAACAGTGTTGAATGAAAACCGTTACGTTTGTTAGGTTAATTCACGAACGTTAGATTAGTTGATTACCATTTGGTTTTGCGACGCAGTAGATAGGATGAGGAGCTTTATGTTAAATGAAATGTGTTATATTACATGAGGAACGTCGTTAGTTTATACGATTTACGTCATGATAGATATCCAGCATTTTATTTCACGAATGGCGTTATGTTAGTCGACATGAGTCAAGGTGGACGAATAACGATACGTTAGACGTAGTTCACAATGGGTTATGTGACGTGCTTTGGTTTAGATGGAGAGGGTTATATTTGCAGATATGGATGAGGTCGAACTAAAAAATTAGTAACAGTGCAACTTAGGAAAGGTATATGATGGAAAATAAAGCTGTTCATCAATCTTGAAATTTCCAAACGTCCCACTATTTGTTATACTTTCTTTTTGCTGGTGCGCACATTTCGTTTTGACACTATCAAAAATACTCTTCTCTTTGTGGTAAATTCATACTGTCTGTACTTGTCTCCATTGTGAACATTTACTCTGAAGCATCTCCTGCGTTTAACTTGTCTGTAAACAACGCCTCCGAATTGTGCTGTCACCTCGGTACAATATTCGTTTTTGCATCTTGAATTTAGGTATATTCTCGTACCACTGCATGTTATCCTCCGTAACACTTTGTCAAGTGTAAAAAGTTGTGTGAAACTAAAAGCTGAACTATTTTTAATCAATATCATTCACTGACTCATACTCGACGCCCATTCCTCATTCTACTAAAAGGATTAAATCGCGCTTTTTTTTTAAATCAGAGTGAAAACCAACAATTAAATATGTAGAATCATTTGCATGTAATCTTTTGTTCCCCGGGGGGTTTAGGCTGGGCCATAGACTATACGGTTAGGTTAGTTAAGTTCTCCCTTCTCATATTATGGAGCCCGGTAACCCCAGGAAGCTCGTGTAGGTAACCATAGCCATCAACTAGGCCTTCGGGACGTCTGTTTTTCGTGCCCACTTTGTTTCCTTCCTAATTTCATACTCCAAATTGCTCCTGCTTTCTTCTGTTCATTCTCTTCTTTCCCAATTTGCTGTTCCCATGTGTATTGATCCTATGTGGGAACACTTTCGTGCATGGGTTCCCCATTTTCTATCGACATACTGTATGTCTCCTGTTCTTTCCTCTGTGATATCGTTCCGCTCGGAAACGGAAGCTTAAACTTTCTGACTATACGGTAACTAAATAATTTTTGTTTACAGTGGTAGTTTATGTATCGTAATAATTACCTATAATGTTTGCTTCTCGTATTTCCGCAGGTGGCTTTGCTGTGCAACACTCCACTGTTGGGAAAGTTGAGCCTCTTCACTTGCATGCCGACACCAGCAGGGGGAAAGCGCAACTTGTGCTCTCACCAGGTTGTGCTAAGAATGCAACGAGAAGTGCTTGTAATGAAACTGAAGCTTTGGTAACTCCTATGTGCATGGAGGGCGACGTGCGCTGCCTAGAGTTACGTGTCACAAAAGAATCTACGCCAGCTACCCTGTGCCGAAGTCATTATAGCTCCAAAGCTCCGAATAATGCTGGGGTGTCGAAGCATCTTGCTATTGGGACTGGCGTGAGGCGCTTCAAATGCTCTCAGTGTGAATATACAACAACACAAAAGCGCTATTTACGAGGTCACATTGATGCCAAGCACACTGGTGTGAGGCGCTTCAAATGTTCTCATTGTGAGTATTCAACAACACAAAAGCGCTATTTACGAGGTCACATTGCTGCCAAGCATACTGGTGTGAGGCGTTTCCAGTGCACTCATTGTGAGTATTTAACGACTCGAAAATCCAATTTAAACTATCATATGGATTCTAAGCATACTGGTATGAGGCGCTTCCAGTGCTCTCTGTGTGAGTATTCAGCGACTGAAAAATCCAATTTAAACAATCACATTAATTCTAGGCATACTGGTGTGACGCGCTTCCTGTGTTCTCAGTGTGATTATTCAGCGACTCAAAAATCCTATTTAAACAATCACATTGATTCTAAGCATGCTGGTGTGAAGCGCTTCAAGTGCTCTCATTGTAAGTTTTCAGCGACTCAAAAATCCACTTTAAACAGACACATTGATTCTAAGCATACTGGTGTGAGGCGCTCTCAGTGTAAGTTTTCAGCGACTCAAAAATCCACTTTAAGCAATCACATTGATTCTCAACGTACTGTTGTGAGGCGCTTTCAGTGCCATCAGTGTGAGTATTCAGCAACGAGTAAATTCACTTTGCAGTATCACATATATGGACAACATACTGGTGTGACGGACTTGAAGTGCAGTCAAGGTTGAATATTTAGCTGTACCTACTTTAGTATGATCATTCTGCACACGAGGATCTGGTGGCGTTACACGTTTAGCCCTTATTGCAAAATGGAACTTACTACTCCATAGTAACCCTTTTACTACGGGGCTACGTTTGCCTTATAAGCCTTTTCCTACCTGCAACCATTGCTGATTTCAGTCCCACGTATCCGATTGGTTGCAGTTTAGTCCCAATAATGAAATCCTTGGACGATCTCTTCGACCAGAGCATCTCCAAATGTGCTACGGCCGCTCCAAGACTGGGCAACACGCACTAATTCGGGAGCTAAGCTTGGAAATCATCTTTGTTCTCCTATACCTCATGCGCTTGAATATAATGACTTCACCATGATGGTGTTTCGCACTTTGAGAACTCCTGATAATTCTGTTCAAATTCTTTAGGTAAATGCGACAGACACTCGCTCACTCATAGCAGAAATCTTAGTTCAAACCTTGCAAATTGCTCTGTTAACTTTCTTCTGATGCTGTCAATGCGTTAAAAAATCGTCTGGCCCTATATTGGGCCAGACTCTATGCAGCTAAGAACACCTGCTTCGAAGATCACAAGCTCTTGACGGTCAAAGCTTCAGAGGCCTTAAGCCATAATCTTCTTTATTCTGCCCCAACTAACTAGACGTCTCTAAGCTCCTCATATCATTGGCTATAAATCGTGTTTGCGTGCATGCATGGTCGTCTCTTTGGCTAAGATTCTTCCTCGTTTTTTTCTTGTTTCCTGGCGTAATGACAATAGATCGTGTTGAGGGCTTGGTCGCAAGTCTTGGTTGCTCTCTGGTAATGGGTTCTTGGTCCGCCTTCTGTCGCCTATCAAATATAATCAGTCCCACGCAGCGGAAGGGCTGAAGTTCACTCTTAATGGAGAAATCAATGGATGATCTATTGGCGAGAGCATCTCCAAATGTGCGACACCCGCGCCAGGACTGGGCAACGCCCGCTTCCTGTTTCTGGATAGGTTTGATAAGTTTATTACTCTCAGATATACATTACAATACTGTAAACTTTCAAATTACAATACACATACAGTACTATATTTGCATAACACATAGAAAAGTTCTTGAACTTTTTGGAGCTAAGCTTGGGAATGATCTTCCCTCAAAAATGTATGATGTGATTGAATATAATGAGTACACTATGATGGTGATGTCGCTTTTTCAGTGATCCCATTAATTGTGTTCGAATTCTTTCGGTAAACGGGACAGACACTTGCTCACCCTTTGAAGAAATCTCAGTAGTTCATGTCCCGTAAATTGCTCTTTTAACTTTCTTCCATGATGCTTCCAAAAGACCATGGTTCACTAACTAATTTTTGTTCGTCATATATGTTACAGCGTTGAATAAAACGACTTTTCGGTAAAATATCACGCTTACTTCTCATCCAATCGCATGAACTGCCTCACTTCAGCTACTCTAGTTCAATCTAGAAAAGCCTCTGGGTTTCTTATATCAGATGCTTTCACAACGTATAGGATGAACAATGTTAACACCACATGAAACGTGCATCATATTTCAACCTATAGCTAATATATCAATTTTAATTTCAGGTAATATTTATTTTTATTATACATGGCGTTGGACAATTCGGTACAAATATTTTAACCAAAAGTAAAGTCATAATAGCCGTACACTATTGTGTATTTTTTTGGCAACATTCAGTTTTAAAAAGTTATAGCGTTTTCAATTTTTATACCGAAACTCAGTTTTTGCTGCAAAAAGTTCAATTTCAACTAATTTTGATGAAAATTTGTAGCAACTTAACTTTCAAAGATCTATACGCACCTGTCAAAATTTGAAGAAAGTGTAAAATAAATGGGAAAATGACGTTCATATTCAAAATATGCTACACACAAATTAATAGTCACTCATGAAAAATGAGAAACCTCGATGAGAGCCTATTTCACGATCTTTCAGATGATGTATTGTATGACAGAAAATAATCAGATTAAGTGCATTTGCCAGAAGGAAAACTGATATAAGCTCACCAGTATTGACGTGCACCCGCATGTTGCCCCGTCACTGCACCAGATAGGCATGGCTAAACGAACGTCAGTGCTGCAGTAAGTGGGTTTTACTACGTTTGAGGAGGATTTGGGGATAAAACACAAGTTGTCATTGAGCAGGGTGAAATTTACATACATTAGGTTTGTAGATCAAAATCAAATAATTAGAAAATTAGAACGCCTCTTGGCGTAAGACCATCATCCACGGTGAGAGCATGTTTCATTGCCGTAATTTTTATTGGCCAGCTAATCCTAGTTTTCAGGGATGGGTCACATTGAGGACAGCCCTACAGACTCAATGCAAAAAGTCATGAACCTAGCTAACTCTTGCCTATTTCTGGGTGGAAAGCAAATTTTGTTGCTGTCACTGTTTATGGCCAGCTAATCCTATTTTTTTCTTATTTTTATGGGTGACATCGAGGACAGCCCACCAGACTCCCTGCAAAAATCATGAAACTAGCTCAACCCCGTCTACCTGTTTGTGGGTGAAGAACAAATTTTCTCACCGTTATTTTTAATGGCCAGCTGTTCCCAGTTTTTTGGCATGGGTCACATTGAGGGCAACCCATTAGGCTCTCTGCAAAAAATCATGAACATAGCTCAACTCCTTCGACCACTTATTGGGTTGAGAGACAAATATATATACACATATGACAGTTTCTCATCCCATCAACATCCGGACATATTCAGACAGAGGGATCATCCATCCACCTTTTTGTTTTAATAGAATAAATACAAAGCATCGAGTCAGATTTGATACTAACTGTGAATTTCCCACGGATCCGGCTTCTCAATTATAATTCTGATTTAGGCATTCCGTCTGTTATGCATTCCAGCATTAGGGAAAAATTCAACTTTCAAGAAGCTCTGATCTTTGCTGGAACTAAAATCAACCGTAGCTGTCTGCTTTTCGCTTCTTTGAAAGATCTCAGTCAGTTTTGAAACAAACACCTGAAGATCATGTCACCTGTATCATATCTATTACTTTTCACTTTTTCACGAGTTATGTTCGATTCAGTGGTGGCGGGTGACATTCTTAATAGGGCCAGCAGTGTAGCTAGGTGAGGCTTTAAGAACTCAGAGCGGGCAGTATTGACCATCTCGACTCTAAAATATTTTTGCAGTGCATGTGCGTAGTCTAAGGAAATACAACGACAGTTTTAGAACAGAGGGTTACGCCGCTGTGACTGAAGAAGCAAAGCACAAAAATAAGGGGCTACTGAGTAATATCATGGGTCTCGTAATAGTGCAACAAGAAAGGAAAATGATTGAATTTGCTAACCAAAATAGAATCGTGTAAGATTATAAAGAGCCAAATTATCTGTAAATCGTGTCACACAGCGCTTAAAAAAGGCGTGCAAATACACAGGACAGTGCATATAGTACCGTCGTATCTCTACGTGTTCATCAAGATACAAGTGCGAACTCTTTGCTGGCAGAACAAATGCAAGATTCACCAGTGACATCGGAATACTAAGAAAGGTTAGACGTGGTGTAAGGTAGACAGACTGCGTCACGGTAGACAGGATTGAGAGATGGACATTTCTGTTGTTTAGCCGGGGTGGGTTGAGTTGGAAGCGCTGCATCAGGTTAAACTAAGGTACTTAAAAACATTAACCGTAGAATTTTCCCGGGTCCCGCTAGTATTTTAAAAATTTTCTAATTTAGAATGCTTTTCAATTGCCAGTTTGAAGAAAAGAAACATAAGAGGTAAGCATGATAGGCTTGAAGTCTGCCGCGGAACGCAGACCTTTCGTATTGATAATTAGGCTGCATTTTTACCGAAGCTGACACTGCTTCTAATAAAAATCAAGTTCTGTAACCAGAATACTCGGTCTCATATAAGTCAGGAGGGTTTTGCTCAAGTGAAATGTTCTGTTTAACGAAGATCCCAAACTAGAAAGAAAAACAAGCTGCTTAATTGCCATGAGGAAATCCTTCTGTCCGTTACTCCCCTCCTGTCCGCTTAAGTATATCTAACCGTTTGCTCCGTTGATTTATGAATTAGAGGGTCAGAGTGAACTCAAAGGAGTTGAAGTTTGGCTTAGGGCAAAACTCAGAAGAGAGTGCAAGAGAAGCTGTTTGTATCTTTATTGATTGAATTTCATCTTTAGCAAAAGAAGAACTATATTAAGATATCTTTTTTGTTGTAAGTTGCAGCCTGGTCTATATTCTATGAGTACCTATGAGTTTTCGACGAAGCTTGACAGGAAGACCACAGTCTCCAACTTTGCTTGTTTTTTCCTGTTTTCTTAAACCGTAACAGAAGATGGACAGCAAACTAATAAATCAGCAGATAAATATATATTGATCATTATATTGTAGATGACCACTCATCGCAGACATATTCAGCGAGCCACTCTGTGCTCACAACTACAGGTACACCTCTAGGCTGCTACTACAGAGGCACGCACGGTAAAGGCTCAGTGTGGAGGATTATTATCCCTTGCTTCTCATAGATTTTGTAATCTTTGTACGCTTTAAGCGCAATAGTTTCTGCCGTCACTTGTTGGGTCGGCCAGAAGCCGTAGGAGCCCAGGGGTAAAGTTATATGTTATTCTCTTATTCCATTCGAGGACAAGACACATGCTATTTGCTATCAGTAAAAAGAAGTGGAGAGAGCGGGAGCAGCGCCATCCCACTCAGGCGGCGCCACCTGCCTAAAGGACTCCCTGTCCCATTGGAACACAATAGTAGAAGGAAGCCCCGCAGCGCAGCCCGAGATAGGCAGGGGCCAGGAGCAGATGAGACAGAAAACTTATAGGTGGTGTTTGTCCATTCTTCTTAGCACGCTTGAAGCTTTCCAATGTTGAAGTCTGTCCAGCCAGTTCTTGCACTTTATTCTACTTATTTTTCTAGTTGTAGGTGTTTTACCTAATTCAATTTCTGGAGCTGCGACCAATGCCTTAATTTTGCCACTATACCATAATTTTCAAACCCCTGCAGAATGAATCTATGGTTTGTGTTATTACAAGCCTTGGTGAAGTAAAATAAAAAAAAACACTTCTGCGCTTTCAGTGACACTCTTCAGCTTCATGACCTTGTCTAAGTTCTCGCTGAGTTCGGACATTGTACTGTGGTGCTCCAAAGAACCATGTTAATAAAATATACTGCCGCTGGCAAGACCACGGCCAACAGGCCAGGTCCTCCGAGAAGAAAAGGTAGAAAGAACAGATGAAGTTAGCTGTGGTCACTTGATGCACAGTTGCGAAGCCAATGCCTGCTGTAGCTACTTGTGCATATGTGAACAACATTGTTTCCGGTAGAATATTGGGATTCTTTTACTCTATAAATATATTGTTTAACCTAAATCTTATTTTCATTGCCCTGATGGTTGATGTTGTTAGTGTTGTTTATCAGTGAGGTACACTTAGGGATTGTCTACCATACTGGCTCATCGTATTTTGTCAATGTAGGGCATGCAAGGCATTGTCTTTTTTTGCATAGCATCTAATAATCTCACCCTAGTCACTCATTTGAATAACATTGTCTCAGACTGAGACCAAAAGTGATGTCTCGCGGGCCAGAATGTAGGCGCACATATGAGCTTGATATAAGAGCCCCACTGACAAGCCAATGACGTTGAGGATTGCTGCAGTATTTTACTATAGTCTACCGCAAGAGGCAAAACTTGTTGTTTTGCCAGGGGAAACTGCACACTCCCCCGGTATTGTCTCAGTGTTGAGTGTTGACACTACAATCGTTGTGTCTCAAGGTTGTCCATGGCGCTGTGTGATCGCTTTGATATAATTGAAAGATTTATTATGCACATACACTTAGTGTGTTAAAATATCGTTTGGCACACGAGTAAGTTACACTTTCACATTGATATACCGGGCTTTGCTAATGTCCTGACCTGTTTTATATTTTCTATGTGTGAAACTCATTTCAAAGACTTGATGAAATTTATTAACAATGACTCATTCCTAAACTATTTCAGATAATATAATAACTGGTAACAGTGCTCATTTTTATACATTGTTGGTAATGGAAACAAAAAGGATAAAGGTAGGAGCTCTCCTTCACGCACGTCACCAGAAGGCGGACATTGTTAGGTGGCAAAATGTCAGTTTATCAACGATGAAACGGTTCGAAAACCGCCTTAGGACAAATGAAAGCCTCAAATATCGACCACGTTCAGGCAGACCCTAAGTTATTCAACGGAATAATGTACGAAGAGCCTTTGAAATTGATCCGAAACAAAAAAAAACTCAATTTGCGAAGAAGAAGATTTCTGTGTCCATTGTGTCAAGAGCTGTAAAGCTGATGGTGGAAAGAGCTTAAAGTGTCAGAAAAGAACGCTGCTAACTGCTGACATGGTTAAAAAGCGCCAAGAGCGATGTTCCCGCCATTTTAACGACTTGAATAGTCATGGAAATCGAGTCATCATTTTCTCAGATATAAAACCTTCACCGTGGATCCTCTCTTCAACAAACAGAACGATCGAGTTGTGAGTTTTGGCCAAGACATATCTGATGTTCGTTATGTCTCCACAATAAAGCATCCGGCATCTGGGATGATGCTTGTTGTGGCGTCCAATGGAGAGAAGATGCCTCCAGCGTAATGTGTGTAAGGACTTCCGACCATGATTCGGCAATGTCATTGCTGCCAATGGAGGTCCTATTGAATAGCAATTTTGAATAGATCATAATAAGCTGCTACACTACAAATCTTGTTTTATTTCATTATAAACAAAGCTTTTACAAACTTCGGATAGCAAATTATTAAAACAGGTCTGGACTTTTACAAAGCCCGGTTTCTGCATAGCCGCTAGGAGTCAAACATAACTCTTTAGGCAACACACAGCCAGAGCTAGTAAAGTTGATGACTTATTTTTTTATGGAACATTTTTTTCTGTACATTATTAGAAATAGGATCTAATAAATAAACTGGAATTTTATTAAAAAACAATACAGTGTGAAAAGTTATTGAGCGTTTCTCAACTTACACTGGCACAAATAGGATATTTATTTCACAATAGAACGTCTCATATCTTAATTTCGTTGGGGGATAAGTGGGCTGATACAATTTGAAATACATAGTTCACAATGGTTATGGAACACAAGTAGAGAAAAAAATAGTTGCAGACATCCTGAAGTTGCATCATTTGTAGAGAGGCATACATATCACTGTCTTTCATAACAAGCACGTTGTATGGTTGCATTTAACGTTAGGTAGCTATGATGCCCCTCGAATAATTTTTTCAGCTGTGTTTTGCGTATTACTAATGTAAAAGTTTTTCTTGTCTTCTATATCAGGGATGAATGTGCTGCCTTAGATCAATTGACATAGCAGACATAGCTCTCATCTCACGACAATTTATTTGGTATTTGTGGCGTATTCTCCAGATGCATATTAGTAATGGAAGTATGTTAAACGAAGACTGGTCTTCAAAAATTCTTCGCTGTAATTTTTGTCAGCGCGGGTACTCTAGCAATATAAGAATCGATTACGTTAGTGCAGTTGTGCCGCAGTGGGCAAAACTTGGATTTTGCCGGGGATATTGCACGCTCCCCCGGCGCTGTACGAGTGCTCATGGTGAAGTCTTTCTGACTGGCTGGTCTCGTGGCAAATGATGGCGCTGTGCCAACTTGCCAGGGGCTTNGGGCTTAGCAGCGCTCTGGGCGTCCTGGGGCTGCTAATGCTCCATGTGGGCTACATTGCCTGTCCATGGACGCCCAGACCTTTCGTTGTAATGATAATTGATCAGTTTAGCAATGATACCGCTTCTTGCCTTCATGTTCAAATGGCAATGGTATTAATTTAAGCCAGAATTAACTGTTTCTAGTTTTTGTTCATGTTCATAAACTTATTGTTGAATGAAAGTTACCTCGCATTTTCATTGTTGTGGCAATCAATTGACATTATGTGCAATATAATGAAGACCGATGTGTATTTATTTGTTTGTCCATGTTTTGTCACGCATCAACAAAACAGATAGGCGGAATTTAGCCCAGGTTGGAGGCTCTGGTGAAAATAGGCCGGGTTGCAGAAGATGGCAAACGTATCTTAATTATGGATAGTTGAAATTGAAAATGAAGATATCGCAGGCTTAGTCTGATTCGTGTATTACCTTCTCCATACATTGGATCTATGGCAAAGTATCGGGCGGCCTCAAGTCTAAATGCACGTCTTGCATTGCCGAATTTGAAATCGCAGCACTGAAGGTATCTGAAGCTTCCATTGGCACTCTCATGCATCTTGATACGTAGTTTCTTCCAACAGATGATTTCGTTGCATCAACTGCTATTCTTCCAACTTTGATGCATTTCTCAACGAAACCGGCGAAACATAATTTTTCACGGGCAGTAGACAATTATTTCTGCTAGCGTACTTTTTCTCTGACGAAGCAGTTTTCGTTTCATAGGTCAAAATTTGAGCACTTCAAAGGAAACAGATATTTGAAGTGGAAAGACGGTATCAACGGTATTATTGCTACGGAGCGAATATATTGGATATAAGCCGCCATTTTGTTCAAGTTTGTTGGAGTGTTTTACTCGAGGTGTTACTTCTGCCAGCCAATATATAGCAGACTTAAGGATAAGAGCACGACAAAGGATCAATGAAGAAAATTAAGAAGCATGTGAGAAAAGAGGAGATTCCGCCCCTGCCTAGAGGCATTAGACAAACATATCGATTATTGCGTGAATTTTTTCACCCACGGGTCTACTAATTTCTGTATAAAGTGACAATGGATATGCAAAGATATTGAAATTGAAACCATTTGACCTTAGAGAAAAGGACTCCGAGGAGCACATCAGACTGAGAGGAGCTTATATTTACGTCGCTAAGTAACAATCAAATGCGCCTAGAATGTATTAGACTAAGGGAAATCTCCAGATATTTGGTGTTACTGATGTCACCATCTTCATAAGATGAAATGAACAAGCAAGTTCGCAAGCAACCAAGTGACAGTGCAGTATTCTTTTGTAGAGTAGAGAACGTGGCCGTGTAGATCTACAAAGACAGAAGCACCTTGTTAGTGTTCATGCTCCTGGTCAGAATGCTACAGAAAAGAGGCTGAATTGCATCCACTTCAGCCACGGCTGATCCTTCCTTAAAGTTAGTGGAAATCCTTCGCATCGTCATCGTCATCTAGCTATGCATGGCTCATTTTCTGGTTTGTTCCAACTACCACACAAAATCTCTACCTGACAGTATTCTACTTGTTCTTTATGTTCTTCCATCTGCATGTTACACTTTCAATATTAGATCAGGGAAAACTCAAGTTGTAAGAAAAAACGGCAACTATAACAGGACTTTTTGATCATTTAAAAAAATTGTCACTTTCATACCTACCGAATTCATGTTCACGTCGTATTAGATTCACTTTGCTGATGTTTCATGACGTTTGTAGTATAGCCAGTGCGTGGCCATGATACATTACGGGATATGCAGCCTTGGAATGCTCCATTCTAAAGTTTTTTTATTCGGAAAGCTCGATGGCAAATGAACTTTAATGTGCAAACTAGAGCATTCTGAGAGCGCAAGCGAGGCTACGTTAACAAAATCTCGTCTTTTATGGTTTTTGACAGTAAAAGGAGCTTCTATAATTATCTTGAACTTTCCGTAACATTTTGAGTCATGTTCTGGCAAATATTTTGACAAACATAAGTCAAGCACACAAACAGATGAACCCAATCGTGATGGTCATTTTTGTTTTTTAACATTTCTAACAGTTCCAGCAAATTTCATGAATATCCACTCATAAATTGAAGAATCATGTTTTGACTAAGATTTTTTAGTCCCACCAACACCTGACATTATCCAGGAGGGTTGCTTACAGCTTCCACACATTGCAAATTGATAAATACTGCAGAGGTTCGGCGGGACTCGAACCTAGGGACTCTGCACAACAACGCGCAACTACAAGACCAGCGCCAACTGAGCATAAAAGACAGGCTTACAGTACTGTGGCCAGTGAAATGGGATACAAGTTTAGTCGTTTGAAATCAACGCTGCGCTCGTCGCCTCTTACGCCACGTGCAGGACGGGAGTGGAATTCTACAGGCCATGGCCCTCAGACTCACTTTTTGTTGAACTGCGGACTAGTGCGAGAGACGAAATGCAGCAATCTTCAGGTGTTTGTTTGTTGAAGTATATATTGGTTGGCTAATGTCAATTGCAGTACATTCAGTGATAAATTCAGACATAATAAGATATCCTTCTATGTGAAGAGCGCTACAATGTACGACTCGATGTCTACACAGGCTGCAGACAACTTCCGGCAAACCTTATGTTAGCTGATCACTATACGGTGTTGGTTGCAGGCGTCAGTTGTAGAACAGGAATTGGTGAATTAGAGTTGTAAGACATTCTTCTGCATGAAAAGTGCTGCAATATAAAATTCAATGTTTTTACCACTGCAGGGAATTGCTAGATACGCTATGGTTTGTATCTCTGAACATCTCTTGGAAGTTACCTGCAGCCTGTGTTAAGACATCGCTTTATTTACCATACAGGAAAACTCTCCACACTGTGGGATATCTCATCACTCAAATTCACTTATATTTGTTCTATAATTAACATTTACATCCAATGTGTTGTTCAGTGAATCCTTGACAAATAGCCTCGTAGCGTGTCCTGGAAATTGTCCGTTGCTTGTGTTGAGACATTGCGTCTTCTATTGCAGGGCCTCTCAATCCCATGGATATCATATTACCAGACTTTATCCCTACATGTAATGGAATTGACACTTACCACCTAGCTATATGTTTAACTTTCACAGGACGCTAGTATCTCCTTGGTATTATCTTGTGCATTTATCCACTTTCGGACAAAAGTGAGTCTCCTTGTTTTCAAAGTAAAACAAAGAACTGATGCAGATTTCGTGCAGTTGGGCCACACTCTTGACTCGAGAGTCTAGGTCACGGCGCTCATGGGACTGAAGCTATGGCTACCCTGCTTTTAAAGTGTTGCAAATGACACGTGCAGATTTTGAGTAATTGGGGCACTTTCTGACTACTGATTGCTCACTAGTCACCTGAACTATTGTTAGATCAGGTTTTGGAAGTCGTGAAATGTCTGAGCAACTTCCTGCCGATCTAAAAATGCGTGAAGGTTTTTGCAAATTTTAATGGATTTTGATGATACATTTGAATTTTTCCTATTCTTTTCTGGATGTTTCGTTCTGTATTGCTCAAAATTAGACTGATAATGCTGTTTATACTGTATATTACAACTAATTTTCAGAGTATATATGAAGATCTTGGCAATGCATATACCACTTGTTGCATTCTGGCTTAGGAGTATGGTGGATGGCACCTCAAGATTTTGATCAGTCGAAGCTCTTTGTTACCATGGACTGCCATACATGCCCCAGTGCTAATTTGGAGCTGTTCAGGTCAACGAGTGTGCCAGTGTAGCACACCGCATTGGCTTGTGGAGCTGTGGAGCAATTGGATTGCACTCTCTGCCCATGCTCTGCCTAAGCTGCCAGGCTACCATGCAACGACAAGTGTATGAAGGGCAAAAGACATACTCTGGTGTTGCATTTGAATGGCTTTTGTGGCTTTCAGAAGATCTTGACCATACTTTTGCATTTTGTGATCACATTTCTCACGATACCTGGGAAATTTTTGTTCACAACCTATTGAAATGTTATATCACATTTGCAGTCACTACAGAGAAAAGTGATGATCTTGACAAACTATTTGTCCCACTCATCAGTCTGACAAATGCAAAGGTCTTGTGCATTATGTCGCCTTTATAAACAAACCTAAAGTAGTTGTGTTTCTAATTCGTATTTTATTCAATTTTAGCTGCATACTCAAAACTTATGCCTGTATTTCAGGACAACTTATCTGCAAAATTCCAGTGTGTTTCAAATGCATTACTAAGTTGTCACTCTTCTCTGTTTCATCACTTGTAGTAGGTAGTCACATATTTGGTTTATTTGACAGAAAAACTTCACAAATTGTAGAAAAAACATGAAAATTACCAGTAAAATAAATACAAGTTCTTGTTGTGCCAGCAAATATTCTGTATTTTCATTTATTATCTGAACTCAACCTTTTGTTTAATAACCGTACTTTACAGTAGCAGAAAATTTAAAGCCAGAGCCAAGCTGCAGAGTATGGAATGCGAATAATATATTTATATTAATACATTTGCCAAGCTGCTTAATGGAAATCGGATGGACGAAGAATTGTCAGCAAGAGCTGGTAATGGTGATGAAATTTTTGTTAAGTAATTCTTTTCGGGAAAGGCAAAGAACCTTTCAAGTAAACAGAGTAAGCAGTGAAATCCATACCATTTTATTAATGCAGGCCATTCAATACTTTGAGACGATTTTAGTGTGCTCTCACATTGCTCAAGCGCTGACTTGAGGCTTTTATAGCCAATATTCATACATCACCAGTCCCCTACACTTAATGACCGCACAAGTTCATTGGAACTTTATGTTTTGAAATGAGCTGAATATTGAATTTCGTATCATGAATACCTTCCTATGGGTAGTAATAAATGTTTTTTCTTTCTTTCTTTCTTTCTTTCATCTGTATGTTGGATACAACTCTTATCTTTATCAATCTTTAGTTTTTAAAATAATTTGATGGCATCATATAATTTCCTGATAATGATTCATGAAAGAATCAAAAGCTTGAATTTAAAATAAATTTCATTACAGCCCTTCTCAGCAATTAAATAATTTTTTGCCATACGATTTAAAGTTTGGTTTACTCTATAATAATGTGTTTTTTTATCTCTCTCTTATTAGCAATCTGAGTAAATTGTGTTGCTAATTAGACCTTGCACACTTTAGTGGTATGGAAGTGAAGCCAGAGAGTTGCCCTCTGGTGGGATTGAATAAGACAGGCCGGTCCTCTCCACTGGACAAGAGTCAGGTAAGCTCTGTGTCGTGTTGCTCTGTGTTTGTAGTAACTTGAGTGCTGCCTAGTTCTGTAACAAGCAAGCTACCTACTGAAATTTAGACACCAGAAAGGGAAGACTACAAACAAGTTGCAAAAATTATTTGAAAGTTCTTTTGCTCTGCAAAGCCTCAAACAGAGGAAACAGTGTCTATCTTTGTTCTCTTAGTAGCTAATAGGCGCATAGCCTATCAACGTAATGAGTACTGTACGTTTTATGTTCCTGAATTCCTTATTTGGTAATGCTTTGGTGTAATAAATTATTGGGAAACAAAATCTTCAATGCATTTTCAACAAGATTTGAAGTACTCTTCACAAAATGTTCCTGATTTGCCACCTGAGGGTAGAAATTTTGTATTGCACCAAATTGTGTGTGTGCTGTGCAGTCCCTATTCTGTTCAGAAGAGTTGGACGTAAATTCATCGCCACACGCGAGAGTAGGTCACTGAGTAGAAAACTCATTTTGGTGGAGTTTTAGTTAGAGTTGGATAACCTCTTGATGTGAGAAGTTAGTGTTGGACTTTATTTACCCCTGCTTCCTAAGTCTTCATGAAACTTAGGTAAGAGTCTATACATAGTTAGAAGATCACCCATCTACACTGTACAAGCATCCTGAAATCAACAGTTACACATATGTAAATCATAAACTGAGTCTCATCATGAAAAAAATGAACTAAGGTAAATTTCAGATAACAAATATTAATTATATCGACTTATCATAAAATCCTAACGTTTCGGGAATTCTACTCCCATCATTAGAGATTAAAAGGAAATGGGAAATAAAAAACAATGGATAATTTATTTTGTTACTTTAAGAGGAGTAGAGGTGTTGTCAAGATGAGGTGTAAAACGTGAATGACTGGGGTGAGTTCGGAGAGCCCTAACATAGATGCCAACCGCGGTTATTCAAGTTTTATACCTCATCCTGACAACACCTCTGCCCCTCACAGAATAACAAAAATAAATTATCCTTTGTTTTTATTTTCCCTTTCATTTCATTCTCTTATGATGGGAGTAGAATTTCCAAAACATCGGAATTTAAGATTAGTTGACATAATATTTATTATTTTAAGTCTCATCATTTCTCATTGTACATCGATTAGTGCATAAATAGTCGGCAAGTATTCCGAAAACAGTGAATGAGAGGCATCATTACAGTACTCGGCTGCTGTGTCCTTACACAAATACCAGAGGAGTGATGTGCTTGTAATTGAGTGTGTAGCTGCAAGGTTCCTGATGCAGTACTAGCAGACTCTCTCTTGCTCTTGATTCTTCCTCTCCCCAACGAAAGTATAGCTGGAACTGCAGGGCTTGTATATTTCTAATTTCTTACTTTTAAGTATTTTGGGAAACTTATTGTGTCTGAGCTATTACATTATTATTCATAATTGTTTTATGCTTCACGTGAGCCCACACTGATATAGATTCTCAACTATATAGCTACTGTAAATGAAGGAACAGTATCTCATATTCAATCCAGCAATGTTGACCTTCTTTAAAGAATTAGCTGGACTCTCCACAAAAAATAACTTCTCTTCTTTAGCAACTGTTAACATTAGAGGCAATGGGACCCCTACTGCCCGAAAAGGCCTCCAATTTTAAAGCCCTGTGTACCCGAAGTAGTCCACCAACACAGCTGCCTATACTCTTCATTTGCTGTGGCGGATGCGCCTTGTTTGCCAGGGCATCGGCGCCACCGCACCACAGTATTTTGTGGTCCCATTACGGCCTCGACCTGCGCCGGTGGCTATGCGTTTCTAGTGCACGACCGATGAGCTTTTATGTTCTCCTGATAATCTGAATGTGCACGCAGTTAAAATAGGCCCAATAAAATAGATAGAAATGCTCCTAAGAAGCCCAAAAGATATGTTAATTACCTACTATTACAATGTTCAACAGAAAACAATTACATATCAAAAATTAAATATTGTACTGTTCATCCTCATCTTTCATCTTTTTCTACTGCTCCTTCGCCTCCCCTTCCTTATTGTATGGTAGCGCCAGTACCCCAAAAAGTGCATGCCTCCCTTGGGCAGCTACAGTTAGAATACTGGAACATATGCCTGACAAATAATGTTGAGTAGTTAGGGAGTTGCTCTGTGAAGGGCTGCAGGACAAAACTTGAAGCGTCGATGAGGAAACACAAGAAAAATTCATGTCTATGTTAGATGTTTAGTGAGAAAGATGATCACCACATATATTTATTTTTATTACAAAGAATGAAGTAGCTATGTAGAAAGAATGCTTTCAGTGGCACAATATTGAATATGCCAAGGTTATAATAATTTTTCACTGGGAATGCTTAGAACCAGAGATCGAAGGTGAAATCCTATGAACTTTGGAAATAGGGGTAGATCAGTGAGTTGTAGCCCTATGGCAATATTGTCTTGTTGCCTTTGCTTCAAAAGGTGTTGGAAAGTAATGCACATCTCTCTAGCGATGCAATGCTCTGCCCCGTTCAGCTGTTACACTCACTGCACTATTACACACATTATTTTATTATCTGTGAAAACTGGAGCTCCATTTAGCATCCAAAATGGGCTGTTATGTTTATTACGAGCTGATGTGGGGTGTTGTATAGGTAGGATGTTCCAGAGTCTGGCATTGGTGATTGTGTTGCTTTGGCGCCAAAATTGGAGAATTTGGATCCATTGGCAGCAGGTGAGAGAGAAGTGAGGACCAAACAGAAAACAAATATAGGCTCATGATTTAGCCACTGCGTTCCATAGGAATGTGTAAATCAGAGAAGTAAGCCACTAACGTAATCTTATCATTCTTCTGCTAATTGAAAAATAATTATCTAGTGTGTAATTTAGCTCACTTTCAGATGTTCCTATATTATTTTGAACTTTTTCTACTATGTCTTTTTAAAATTTGTCTCAACTCCACATAAAGGAAACTGCTGGACTATTAGTTAAATCTTCCCTATGCAGTGACCACATGAACAGAATATGCATGCAGTAGAAAAAGTCTCACGTTTGGAATTCACCTCTGCAGCCACCTACAGCCAGGACAGCCCCAGGGAAAGGAGCACCAGACCAAGGAGGCAAGCACAGCCCCACTCGCCAGCACAAGAAAGCATATAAAACAAGCCCCCAAAGAACTCAGCTGGAAGGTGCGTGGTTAGCTACCAGAAAAATCAACTTGAAAATCATAAAAAAGCAAAATGAACAATGATCAGCACTACATATAGTCAAACGAAACATCACCCAAATGATGAGCTGATTTACTCTCAAACACCATCAAAGAGCTGGGAAACACAACATCCTCTGGTGGTGCATTTCACCGCCTAACACATATTGAGGGAAATGACTTGCATTCTATATATGTGCTACAATATGGACGCACCACCTTCATTGAGTGGCCTCTGTTTACTCCATCCTTAGCCTTCAAAAACAGCACAGACATGTCAGCAAAACCCCCATTTGCCTGAAAGAACTTTTCAACATTTAATCAAGTCTTTACGCAGCAACCTGCCCATAATGGAAAAAGTGTTCAACTTCCTAAGTTTATCACTACAACTTAGATCCCAAAAACCCTCCATGCCCTCGGTCCATCTTTGTTGGACTATCTCTAGCAGCTTGAGATCATCAATGTAACCTGTATTTCAAACAACTGAGCAGTGATCCAAGTTAGGCCCGACAGGTGCCACTTAAAAGTGCAACTATAAAATTAGGGCTCCTACACACCGTGAATCTTAACCAGTTGCTTACAACTGCAGATTCTTTGCTAATTGCGTGTCTAATATGGCAATGAAACTTTAGGTCCAAATCAACCACAACTTCCAATCCCGGTGCAAATAAACACCTCTCAAAACACAGATTGCTCCAAGAGGTAGGGACTTGCTGCATACTCCACCAGCTTGTATCCGTGGCAGAACTTCATCACGACGCGCTCTTCAGGATTAAGCACTAAAGTCCATGACTTGACAATCCCCAGAAAAACATTCAGGTTTCTCTGCAAAATGTGGCATCCATCAATGGAGCCTCTGGGATAAGAGATATACAGATGAGAAATCATCAGCAAACACCTTGAATGAGCAAGACATCATGGACACCATTGGGTCAACATAAATTAAGAATAGCAGAGGTCCCAGAACTGAATCCTGAGGAACATCACTAAGCACCGGTTGATCACCACTACAACAGCCATCTATACCCACTTGAAGCGAACGACCTGTCAAAAAGGATGCAATCCAAGACAGGAGAACACCACCCACTCCAAGATCAGCCAACTTCCCAAGTACCACGGAATGACAGACCGTGTCGAATACCTTCGAGAAATCCACGAAAACATCAACAGTCTCACGATTCTCCAAGCCACGCACAACGTCTGAATAGGTAAGCAACAACTGATCCTCCGTAGACCTCCCACAACGGAATACAAACTGGTGGGTCGAAAGAAGGTTACCATGTTCAAGATACTTCAAAAGTGGCTCAGAATCAGCCGCTCCATTATCTTACAAAAGACAGAGGTCAGGCCCACCGGACGGTAATTCAGGCAATCATACCGGGACTTAGCTTTGTGAAGAGGGACAGCAAGACTGCATCCAAGCAGCAGCTAGCTGACCAGAAGATAAGGTCTCAATACATAATCCAATAGCCACAATCAGCCACAAACGTTAAAGGCTCCGGGCGTTGGGAACTGAGTCCAGTAGTTCAATAAATGTCTGCAATGTGGCCCTGATGTTCCTACTGTTAGTTTTCCTTCTACAGTGGAACGCCGTTTTCCCAGAACCCGGTCTCCCGGACTTCTCGTTTTGGCGGACTTTTTTCACTTTTCCGGGGTTTTCCCGGAACGTTCCGGGAAACTGAAACCAAGCCGGAATACCGGAAAACTTCGGCATTTCGCGGAAAAAGTCCGGCAGAAGTTCCGGACCTTCAGAAGAATTCCCTAAAGTGACGCTGCGCAGATACTGAAATTCGGCTATTGCGCAGCGTCTCTTCCGGGAAACGTAAGGCAACCTCTGCCATTTCCCTTCAGTAGTCATCTGCACATCGTGGTATTCGTTTAAGAAGTGCTATTTTAGTGATTTCAATTCAAATTTGTGAGTTTAATTTCAGGTTCTTCAGTGAATGTGATGAATAATATTGAGTGCTATACTTAATCAATAAAAGAAGGCTATGAAAGTGATTTATTTTTTATTTTTAACGAAAATATCGCTTGATGAACTTTTAAGTCAACTCTAGCCCCTAGTCCAGCTTTGCAGTCATTCAAACGCGAATGCATCAAGTACTGTAGCTAACTACGTAAATAGTACTACTGTGCAGTATGTATGCATTATGAGCAGTAATGTTCATTAGATACATTAATGTTATTCTTAGTTTTTTGGGGGGCGAGGTGGGGATTACATATTTGAGCCTAGCCTCACTGTACTGTATACAGTAGTTTTCATAATGGCTAACTTTAATAATAACGGTGACCCCAGCCTCAACACTGCAAATGGTGAGTACCATTA
>LQNS02278129.1:19498416-19520671 GCA_001587735.2 Parhyale hawaiensis
CTGTTGCTATCGCACAGTGTTGTATGGAACCTGTTGCTATCGCACAGTGTTGTATGGAACCTGTTGCTATCGTACAGCGTATGAGAGATAGCAACATGGAGAAATATATTTTATTTTCAATTTTGATATGACAATTTTTACGCGCTGAAGTTTTGCAGGACTTGTTTGCTTACGCTGTTTGATCCAGAGAAGCTGCAGTTAATCTCGGCATTAAGAAGTAATTTTACTTCTTATATTGACACAACTATCAATAAGCAATGATTCTAATGAAGATACTACTTTTCTGCATTCTCCGGCAAAACGCATACTGCCAACTGAGCTTGGGTAATAAATATTTATTTAGGTGCGGTTCCTCGACAATTTACTGTTCCTCATACGTCGAACAAAGTCTTCGGACATTTCTTTTTGTCTCTTAGACAAAACTGTGTATCGACAAAACGTCGATAAAATGTTTACCGTCAACTCTGTTTTCGTCACAAGTGTCACTACTGCAGTGAAGTTTTATATTTCTCGTTTAATTTTAAGCGAATTAGAGCTCAGAAAAGCTTAATGCTTTTAAAACGTCAATAAACAAGCAAGAAAACCTTACATGACGCCTAATTTATTCGTATTGCGGGAGGGGAACAATATATTTCAGAGTGTACCTGCTTTGATTGCAGCCTAATTCACGCGAAAATATCCAGTAAGTTGGGCAGTCGCGAAAACGCCGAAAGCTGCGATTTGATGACAAAAATTCGCAGTGATCAACGAAGACGCTTCAGTGTGGACAGATTTTTGCCGTAGTGTGATCGTGCTGTACGAAAATCTCCAAATTTGATGTTACTCTTGTCAACATCCTCAGCATAGGACGGAAAGAACAAGCAAGTACGCAAGCAACCAAGTGGCAGTGCAGTATTCTGTCGTAAACTAGCGAACGTGGCCGTCTAGAATGCCAAAGAAATTACGAAGCACCTTATTAGTGTTCATGCTTCAGGTCAGGATTCTACAGAAAGGAGGCTGAATTGCGTCGGCTTTAGCTGCGGCCTGGTCTTTCGGTCTAATTAATAAGAATCCTTCACATAGACTTCGCTTCAGTATATGTAGATATGCACGGCTCATTTTTTGGTCCGTTCTAACTACCATACAAAATCTATATATATTAGTATTCTACTTTCTCCTTACGTCCTTCCGCCTGCACGTTACACTGTCAATATTAGATCTGGGAAACTCAAGCTGCAAGAAACTTTGATCTTGGCTATGAGGAACTGCAACCATAACAGTACTTTTTGATCATTTGAAAAAATGTCATTTTCATACCTACCGAATTCATTTTCACGTCGTACTAGATTCACTTTGCTGGTGTCTCATGGCATTCGTAATATAGCTAGTGCGTGGCCATGATACAGTACGGGATATGCAGCCATGGATTGCTCCCTTTTAAAGTATTTCATTAGAAGAAGAATAGAACTCGATGCCAAATAGACTATAATGATTTGCAAACTATAGCATCCTGAAAGCGCGAGCAAAAATTTGTTTAAATCGATTCTAAAACCAGGATTTCCTTGTCACCGTGAAAATCTGGTTATATGTTCCTTTTTACAGTAATAAGATCATTTGCACTTTCTTACAGATTCGACCGTAACATTGAGTTATGTTTCACTAAGATTTTTTAGTACCACCAACACCTGGCATTATCCAGGAGGGTCGCTTACAGCTTCCGCACATTGCAAATAGAAAAATACTTCAGAGATTCGACGGGATTCGAACCTAGGAACTCTGCACAACAACGCCCACCCACAAGACCAGCGCCAACAGAGCATAAAAGGCAGGCCTTTAGTAAGCAATGTACAGCGAAGCGCTGCCTCGCTCCAATATAGCGAGAACTTGACTAGCGGTGCTTTCGTTCTGTGTTTGGAAGACGTACTGTACAGTCTTCACGATACAATTTCCGAGACAGCTAAGAATTTGGTCCCACCAGCACATGGCCGCTAGTTATATTCTCTGTATACTGGAGCGAGGCAGCGCTTCACAGTATATTGGTTACTGCAGGCCTGCTTTGCTAACTGGATAGCACTGACTGCCTACTAGGATCAATAGTGAATCTTGCCCCATGTATTAGTTTTAAGGATGTTACTTGCAAACATGCAGCGCCCTGATTAGTTGGGCACTGAATCCATTTGAGAAAAGAATGGCAAGGGTGAGAACTCGCAGAAAAAGATTGATTGATACTTTAAAAGAAAACTAAACTTCATCTCTATAAAATTTGTAAGTTTAAGCTTTGAAGGCCATTATCAACATCTGGAATAGTAAAACGAAAAATAGTTTAGCAAACAATCCCATCCATCGTTACCCTTACTATTATCAAGATCTAAAAAGCAAACTATATATACTGCCTATACAAGGAAAATCTATCGATAAGCTATGCATTTACAAGTTTTAATGTGTACGCGGATTGCATATCATTCAGAGGTGGCTTATGACTAAATAAAAAGAGATTCTAAATACGTAGATCGCATGGGGTAGTAGCTGTCCCTGGCACAGTAAAATTGTCTAAACGCACGAGAACTTTGCACTGCTCGGCATGGGATCTAATGGCAGACTGAGGAGAGTTGCATAGGATATGACTCGTATGATAACTCTTGCCGGCATGCTCAGCCGCACGAACACGTAGAGACCGGGTGGTCGAGCTCACGTATTCAGACGCTCAAGATGCGCAAATTACGGAACTGAGCATGCCTTTCGGAAGGAATCTTTGTCCTTGAAGTAAGAACCTAACTTAAAACTGTGGACTAGAATGAATTTGAACTGACATTGCATGAAGTATCTGGACAGTAAAGCTGAAAGTTCGACTAGAAGTTTTCCGACTGTCTACCAAAGTAAGGTAAGGAAAAATGCACAATGTTCTTCGGCACAGTGACAGTAATAGTTTTTCTTTTGTAGACGCTATGAAAAAATTTTCTAACAAACTTCCCAAATAAACTAATCGGGTAACCATTAGAAATGAAAAAGTTTTTCAGAGAGGAAATTTCCATATGGATTGCTGCGTAAGTGGAACAAATTCGATAGGCTCTGAATAAAAGTGTTTGTATATTATTACAATTAAAGCGGAAACTGCAAAAACTAGTGCCCATACCAGTAAATGTAGATTTTTATAGACGGAACACATGAATTAACTGCTATCTTTCTGAACATATGTATCTAAAATGATGAACAAACATCCTTTTCTGTTTCCATTGTAAACTTAATATTTTGATGTTTAGAATTGAGGTAGCTAATCGAAATACATGGAGCAATATGACGAGTCAAGGAAAAGTAAAAAACGTATCGTCTGTATAACGCCTGTAAAACACCGGTCTCTACGTGTTCGTGTGGTTAAGCATGCTGGCAGGTGTTATCGTACGGGACATACTATTCAACTCCCCTCAGTCTACCATTAGATCCCATGCCAAGCAGTGCAAAGTTCTCGTGCGTTTAGACGGTTTTACTGTGTTAGGGACAGCTGCTACCGCATGCGATCTACGTATTTTAGAATCTTTTTATTTGCAGTCACAAGAAATCTCTTAATGATATAGAATCCGCGTATCCATTACAACTTGTAAATGCATAGCTTCTCGATAGATTTTACTTGTATTGGCAGTATGTAGGTGTAGTTTGCTTGCTTTTTAGATCTTCTCAATAATAGTACAGAGTAACGGTAGATGTAATTTTGTGCTAAATTGTTTTTTCATTTTACTATTCCAGACGTTGATAATGGCCTTCAAAGCTGAAACGTTCAAATTTTAGAGATATGAACTTTAGTTTATTTTTAAAATATCACTCATACTTTCTCTGCGAGTTTTTACCCTTGCCATTCTCTTCTTAATAAGAATGAAACGAAATCATTTTAATTTGTGTACATATGAGAAAATGCATGAGTTCTATTTCTTTTCCGTCTTTCTTTTATGCTCTGTTAGCGCCGGTCCAGCGGTTGCGCGTTGTTGTGCTGAGTCGCTAGGTTCGAGTCGTGCTGAGCTTCTGTAGTATTTAAGTTTTAGCAACATTTTGATAAACATAAGCCTCGCACGGATCCCATCGTAGTGTTGGGAAATTAAAATGAACCAACACAGAAACTAAAATGTTTAGAGCTATGAAAGAAAGGAGTGTTTTATTTGCAGATTAAGGATGGAGTGGGAAGTACCTCCGCATTGAGAGAATATAATGGTTATATTTTTTTTGTCTTAAACTTAAGGACTTTATCAAGATATTGACATGTTTAAATCCTCTGATGGCGGAGCACTTCCGAACTTCACAGTTCAGATGTGTACAATATATGTTAGGAACTATTTTTTTGTGACATGATTACATTTTTAAATCATAATGAAAATGCTGGCATGATAGAAATTTGAAGTAATTTCCTTAGTTTTTTTTTTTAAGGCACGAGGGGAAGAAACTTGAGTACCAATGAGTTCTTACGGCTTCATAACTGTGGCACCACTTCTCCTCTGTGGTGGCCCATTGGAACCTCTATAGTTGTGTGCTGGGTCAAGTGAAATACTGTGCGTTACGTTACATGAGGGACCTTTGGTTCATCAATGTTCTTCAGGATAGATCTCGTGCTGTGGCTTCACGACGTGCGTTAGATTTGACGAAATGTGTTATGGTAGACGGATTGCATTAGGCCGAGACAGAGCTCCCCAGTATTAAGAAATGGGCGTTAGTTTATACGGAATGGGGTAAGTAAGCGCTGCGTTAAGTGAAACTAAGGTAAGTTATAATAGCGTATCTTAGAATTGCTGCATTATAGAAGACAAAGCAACCATCCGTGGGATTCACTTGAGTTCTGCTAGTTGATTTTGTTTAAATCTTCAGCAAATCATTGCAAAGAAATTATGGTTATGGCATTGCTCCTGTTGCAAGCTATAACACAGCAAAGCAGGATATAGCCTATGTGACATCTGTATAAATTGGAAAAATAGCTGAAATCGACCGCATCTTGCCATAGCTCCTGATTTTTAGCACCATTTATACAAAAAAAACTTGCAGAATGAGAGTGCATCATAACAGTCGAAGCCATTATACATTTTTTTGCGAGAAATTTGTTTTCTTGAAAGCATGTGCATTTTCTTCAGCCTCAAACACTAATTAACTGCCGGTCTGTGCTCTTAGCCGCTTCGCATGGGCTGGATTATGGATTCTGCTCGCCCATTTCATTTATATCTATAATTGTTTATGCGAGGGTAGAAATTAAGCCTAGTTTATCCACGTATTTGAGTCGGGACATCGGGGTTGAGGTTTGTAACTTTGATATATTGGCCTTTATTGTCGTGTTAGGACTGAGGATTAGATTACCAGGCAATCGTTCTGTATTTGAAACTCCACATAAGTTTTGGATTGTATACTGCTGTTTGCACTCTAGAGACTCTGTAGGCGGTCTCAGTTATAGAAACTTTTTTTTTTCACTGCATCTCATGTGCTTTGCTACTACGGGATATACACCGAAACACTCAGCAGCTCTTATTGGACTCTAGCTGGGAAAGCGCCCTTTGTACATATTTTGTTCTAGGTGCATTACAGGTTAGCCGTTCTAGAAACGATCAAGGCTGATTTCTGTGTTGAAATTCTTACAGATCACGAAGCATGGAGCAAAGTTCAGCTAATATTTATTCTACTGCTTCACCAGTAAGGTTGAGGCCGTGCTCAGTAATCTTGCCCAAGTTGTCTGTGGCTGAGACAGCTGAAGGCTTTCCTATATCTAGCGGTCCGGCCGCGGCAGGTGAGCCCAAGCTGCGTTCAGCGCTTGTGGATCCGTTGCCGGCGTTTGAGGCAGCGGAAGCTCCAGCTCCGCAGCATCGATACTTCAAACAAGGACCAACTGTTGAAGGCATCGCGTCTGATGGTGAGTGTATGATCTAACGGGCATTGCTCGATGCGAGCCTCTCCAATAGTTGATTGGTTGACTGTGAATGAAGTATTTATAACCTCTGTCTTCCCAAATCTCTTGGGACATAGATGGGTGGTGTTCTCCTGACGCAGAATACATAATTTTTTCGGGTCGTTCTTTGTGGGTGCTTATTGATGGTTGTTGTAGCGATGAGAGACAGGTGCTTAGTGGTGTTCCTCAGGGCTCAGTTTTGGGGTTCTTGTTGTTCTTGATCTATGTTGATCCATTGATATCCCTTATGTCATGCTCTGTCAAGGTGTGTATGCAGATGCTTTCAAACTCTATGTGTCTTACAGTCGAGACTTAGTAGATGGAGTTAGTGTGTTGCAGAGAGACCTCGTTGTGGTGGTTGATGTGGTCAAGTCATTGAATCCGATGTTGAACCCTGAGAAGTGTGTTTTGATGAGGTATTGTGGTGGTCACAGTGTGAATGAGTATGAGACATATCCTTACTTCTTGCATAAATCTGTGCTGAGTTGCGTAAATTCACATCGTGACTTGGGGTTACCATTGATCTGGATCTCAAGTTTCATGTCCACATTAGGTAGATAGTAAGTAAAGCATATGCAGTGGCGGACAACTTATTGAGATCTACTGTCTGTAGGAGCCGTGATTTTATGGTCACACTTTATGTGGCTCATGTTAGGCCTATCTTAGATTACTGTTCATTTCTCTAGCACACAGGTTGTGTTGGTGATCTGAGGTTGCTGGAATCAGTTCAGCGAAGATGGACTGAGTATGTGGAAGATTGTAGGTATCTAAGCTACGGTGACAGGTTATGATAGCTGGATCTTTTTTCTGCTATGGGTAGATTGCTGTGTGCAGACCTGATTAAGTGTTGGAAAGTCCTCTTTGGTCGCGGAGGCACTGCTAATATAGCTGAGTTATTTTTGAGGGCTGTTGATGGAGTGACCAGGGGCCACTCAATGAAGTTTATCCGTCTATATTTTTGCACAGATCTTGGGAGTAAATCATTTCCATCAATATGTGTTAGGCAGTGGAATACTTTGCCTGAGGATGTTGGGTCAGCTGATTCTTTGGTGGTTTTCAAGAGAAAGTTGGCTGATCACTTACGTGAAGTTTTGTTTGATTTTGTTTAGTATTTTGATAGTTGTTTAGTTGCTGTTCTGGATTGGGATTCTTTTTTTCTGTTGAGGAGCTGATTGGTGTGTGTGTGTGTGTGGGAAGGGGTTGGACGGGTGCCATTGTAGTGAGGTGTTGATTGACCATGCTTGCGCTTCAAGCTGTGGTGTTGCCTGCACGGTGTCACATGTTGGTGTGTGTTGCTGTTGCGGGGTCTCTGTGGTGTCACCCCTGTTGTTTGTTACCCATTGGGGAGTTACCGGTACCTAACTTACTTGGGTTCTACTTTGGGAATTAGCTACCCATTTCCCTGGTCTGGCTGCCCTGCTTGGGGCTGTAGGGACGGGGCCTTCGTTTTTATTGGTTGTTAGGCCAACTGCACACCTTCCAGCTGAGTTCTGTGTTTCCAGAGCATATTTTCTGTCTATCGTCTAAAATTTCTGCTGAAAACATTTGCCTACTTGATTATTTTTATTCAAACTTTATTTGTCACTCATATCCTGCAATTTATGCTTCTAATTCCAGTGACTTAGACTTCCCCGGAGTTGATGTTCATTATTTTAGTATATGAATCGTTTTTACGTCACGAACTCTTACATCTCCCAAGTAAGGATTACAGGCTTGGACATTACCCAGCTAATGCTAGGACATTTACTGGAGCTTAAGCCTTTTATTCACCGGATGCCCTTCCTGCCGAGAACCAATGACGCTTATGGGATTAGAACCCGGCACCTGCTGATCCAGAGGTGGGAACTTTACCCTTATGCCACGACGACCCATCATTATTTTAGTATATCTTCTATTTAAATTTCAGGGGACAGCGCTGCCTCTGTTCCTCCTCCTGGAACGATATGCGTCGAGATGAAGAAACCGACTGACGATGCCTGCATATCTGTAAGGCAGGAGCCCGCTTACTGGAAAGTTGATGAACTGGTGAGACTAGTGGCTGCCTCTCTTTGCTGACAATTCGGGGCTTTCGAACAGTGATACGTGTCACTCTTGTGCTAAGCAACCATTCCATTCCTCATGGCAGACTCTTGCATGACTTATCTCTGTCAATATATCTAGAGGTTTCACTTCTCTAAGATCATCATAAGTATCTTCCTATAAAGGGAAATTGCATTTGGTCACTTTTCGTACTGACAGTAGGGTTCATCAAATATCGACCAGCCGTGGAAGATGCACAATGCCACTTACATTCATCATGCTAGCGAACGTTTCGCTTCCACTGCTATTACTACAAACTCATATACGCTGGTCGGGATAGTACTCTGCTAGAGATTTGCATTGACAAATTAACTACCTGAATGTAGTATTTTAGGAAATTACCTGTATGTAGTATTTTAGGTCTTGAAATTTTGGTCCAGAATTTTACAAGCGAGGTCGTAGCGCAAGAAGTTGCGCATCCTAGCCTGGGGCCGATGCCCTAGCAGTGATATTGCATCTGTCGTAAATTTCTTTGTGAGAGGTTGGTCACACTTTATTTTTCTAGTTGGAAGTGCTAATGCAATGAATAATTATTTCTATATTTACGTTGAAGCCTGCTGGCTTCAGAGTGAAAGCTGGTAGCCCTTATTCCAATTGACAGGCAGCTGGTATGAGGAAGCCATCACGCCGTGGGCTAGTACGGGCAGAACACCATAGTGACGGACCCACAATGGAGCCCTCAGGTGAGACACGCATGATAAGTACAGCTTCAGTCGAAGAGTGAACGTGGCTCAGTTCCAGGGAGCAATCTCCTTACATCAGTTAGTATTCTGTGGCTCATCATTATTTTGAGGCACATTTCTGATAACCGCATTTCAGGTTTTGCTGCTGGGAGGAATGATAGAATAAAATTCCTTAACTCTTGATGTGTTTGTATGCTCGTGACTTCTGATTGTGTGCATGCTAGTCGTGTTGATAACTATTCACGAACATTGCCCCTCCTGTATAGATATAGCTTTTTGATGTGCTGCACATCCCTACATAAGCAATAAGATACTGAAAACGTTCGATTTCTAATGATTTTTGCATATATTCTTGTAACCTGAGGGGTAGGTTTATTAAAAAATATGTGTCATCTGAAAAAATCCAGTAGTATTTTCAAGGTGACTTTTTTCTCCCTACAAATTGGTCAATATTTTTCTGTTCTGCTGTGCTTGTTTCTGCCATTGGTCATGTTCTATTGCTTCATTATTCAGCTCAATATTTTCAACACAAATGAAACCTAAAAAGCAATTGATTCTCTACAGTTTTCCATTCAAAGCCTAAAAATGGAATTATGTAGCTATTTACCGATACACCGTAGCACCCCAGACGCTCAACTTAGATTACATTTTATTCATTTATGTGACTGGTCACTCTTTCTCCGTTCACATCAGGTGACAGCACTGCCTTTGTTACACATTCTGCAGGAGACGATTTTCATATCAAGCAGGAGCTAACTGATGATGACTGCATATCTGTGAAAGAAGAGCCCATTGACTGGACCCCTTATGAACTGGTAAGACTCTCGGCTTCCTGGTTTTAGTGGTCTTATGATTATTTGCAGGGATAATTTTATATTTGGCCTTGATGGAATAGCACCCAGTGAAGAAAGTTAAAGGAATATGCAATGTTGCATTTGATCACTGAAACTGTCGTTCTAGAAGACTGCATAAGGAATTCGGAAACCTTACAGTTGCATAGCTGTGCTCTTTCTTGTCACCCAAAGCATTAACGTAATTCCCGAGACTAATTATTGTATTAGTTTTTGCTTCAATAAACTATACTTGACATTTCTTGGCTGCTTTTGCGAGTAATGCTGTAATCACACAACTACCTAATATGAAAGTATATCCTCGCAACAAAGGAAAAGTAATGTGGTAGTTGAATCTTTTTGCTTCTTCCGTTTGCAGAGAGGTGTAGTTTTAGTCTAAACTAGTGAATGTTTATAATGTATATTTTCAAGCCTTGACGTGACTTATGTTGCTCCAGTATTTGTGATTGTTTCCTAACTTCGTATTGCAATTAACGATATTGCCAGCGCTCCTCAGAATAAAGTTAAAGCTACACTATATGTGGATGAGTTGGTTGCATCGATTTACCTTATAGGTTTCTCATTCTCTGTACCTTAATCCGTTCTTGTACACTTTTGCAGTAAGCGTGGCAGCGCTAAACTACTCAGTCATTATGCAATTGAGTCACACTCCTCCTGTGTTCAATCTAATGAATTCCTTCGCTTGATCTTTATAAACTCTCCGACTTGGGAAGGACCATTCCCACACATCATGCCGGAAAACATTAGTTCTTCAGAAAATCTATCCCACATGACTTATGGAGCTGATCGTTCCACCCTTCTTCGTTCATTGTTCTTACTATTAAAGCCGAAATTGAACACAAATCTGAGACTTTTGCATCTGCATCTCTACCCAATACCTGTTGGATACTGTAGACTCCATTAAAGCTACTGGGGTCTTAAAATCCTATCCAAATTCGAGTCTCCAAGCTGAAAGTGGACACAAACCCATAAAATATGTTAGAGACACCAAAATGATGAATATCTGTGCTTTGATTTATGCAAATTCCAACCCATCTTCTACATTGCTCTCTACTGCGGGAGGATAGTGACACAATTGAAGAAACCCCCCCCCCCCCAGCCTGCCCTTGAACCTAAGCCAAACCGGAAGTTGAACCTGCACCCGGGCCTAAGCATAACCCATTGATACAACGTCGTTCTAGATTAAGTTTTTTGAAGATATTTGCCAAATTGTAGAAAAATACCATCCATCCTCTGAAATTATGATGCTCGAGAGAGGTCATTCCTTTCTTCTTTGGAGCTTATTAAACTTGACTGCTTGTACACAACCTTACAATCTACTAAAAATATCAACGTTGAGTTGAAACGTCAGTCTTTTTCTCATTTTGCTTCGCACTCTATATCCACCTGAATTTTTGTGCATGCGTCAAAGACTGAGTAAGGCGTTGGCTTTGCATTCCATGAAGAAAATTTAAATTAGAGGCAACGGGAGTCAATACTGTGCCGATTCTGTATTGGCTACGCGAGGGCCACTTACATATATTGGTTCGATAGATTGATTCAACCTTTTTGTGACGATTGTATTGTTCCCCTTATCATGTAACATAGGAAGCATGCATACATGAGCACTGTCGGTGGTAATTGCAAAAGTTATTTTGATAAAATTTTGGTCATTTTTGTGTCCTATGATTCAATTATCATCTTTCAGAGCTGATATCTTCCTACGAATTTTGTTTCTTGATATTAAAATATTTTTACATCACCGAGAACAGTTTATTCTTTGAGGTCGCCTTATTGACTAGCAAGGATTTTATCAGAGCCTAATCAATTTACCATCAGCATTACCTACAACTTTGAGTGGGCAGTCGAGTATTGTGTGGTTTTTAGCTGAAACTATCTGATGTCTCCTGCTGAGCGCTGCCCACATAGCTTGAAACAACATTAAAACTACACCTTGGGTAATGAAACATCAGGATGCCCAGAGCGCTCCTAAAGAAAATATGTTAAAAAACCGGTACCAGTGACTTGAACGCTTGCATATCCTCACAGCCATATATGAATATCATTAATGAATTTAATTTCAGAAGAGACTAGGGTAGAAAACACCCTCTGAACTGATAAGTCCGTCCTTCAACAGTCTCCAATGTGAAGGAGTGGATAATAGCCGCAGCTTGTGTGTTTAACCCAAAGACCTTGAGCGCAAGGACAGAAGAATACATTTTGTAAAAGATACAGAGGCAGGCTACCCTCCGCTTTTGGGACAGATTTATCAGATCACTCTCAGCACGCAGCCTACTACCTAAGCTAACAAATCGGCCCAGCAGACTTACGTCGTTGATTGGCTGCAGCCGAATTCCAAACCGGGAGGAATACTGTAAAAAAGGCCGCAAAAAACATAAAAGCATCAACAGACTACGTCCTTGTCATCAAACACAACAATCATCATAGGCAAAGACCAACTTTACTCGAAGCATATAATACGCGACGTCTCCTATGCACGTTACATCAAAACGGATACTGAAATTCTCAAGAGAGCTAAGCCCTTGAAGCAGAGTGTCATCTATTTTCAGAGGTAGATGCTGGTGTAAAAGTGTCCGAGACCGAATGATAATTCATACTCTGTCTTACTCGCGTTCAACTTCATCCTCCAGAGCACCCTAATGCGTGACAAGTCCCTACTTAGAGACTGAGAGATAATATTACGGATACTGAGGCATGGTATCACTGCAATCAGAAGAGAATCATGTTGTTGTTACGTAGGGGGCGGCCCTGGAGGGGGTCGAGCGTGTGGGCGGAAGGTATGAGAAAGAAGGCCGGGAACACAAGAAGTCAGTCACAGATAAAGGGCTGTCCCATAGAAAGGTAGGAAGGAAGGCGGTGGAGTGGGCGGGACACTCAAACAGGTGGTTGACGGTATGGGGGCGCGGTGGCACTCGGGGCAGGAGTCTGAATCCACAAGTCCGATCCTATGGCGGTATGACATCAGGGCAGAGCAGAAGAGAATCATCAGCATGATCATCGTGGTCTTCAACGAAGAAAACGTTTCGATCGTGTATAGGATAGAGCAACGGTGCAATCATGCTACTACATTGAGAACGCGCGAGACAACCGCGATTGAAACATTCTAACAACCAACTAGTACACGCCCTCCATTTGGTTCGAAATGAAATCACGAATGATTGGCATAGGAAGCCCTACCGCTTACACCAGACGACTCAAACTTGTACAATAGACCCATGTGGTAACCCAATCGATTATTGCATTCAAGCTCNTGAAACATTCTAAACACCAACTAGTACACGCCCTCCATTTGGTTCGAAATGAAATCACGAATGATTGGCATAGGAAGCCCTACCGCTTACACCAGACGACTCAAACTTGTACAATAGACCCATGTGGTAACCCAATCGATTACTGCATTCAAGCTCAACCGAACCGGGCGTGTTTCAAAAAGACTGCCTAGAGCCGACTGCAAATAATGTTACAGACAGCATAACGTCACAACAAACCCAGTCTTTATGGATGCAAACTGACCGGTAGTCACTAGTCCAGTTCTACATGTATATATGTGTGAAAATGGACATTTTTTACGATTTAATTTAATATGTGGATTCCGCGGTTTAAAACTTGTAACAGTTCTATTAGTTCTGGGCATTTTTTGTTTTTGTTCCTGGAATGTGTACATTTTTAACACATATTATGGCTGTTATACAGAACAGCTCGACACATAGATGCAATATTTCTGCCTTATTACGTGCGCTTTCAATAGATTTGGAGCAATTTACAGCATGATTGCAGTAGATATAGTGTACAAGCATATATTTTTGTGATACCTATTGTTGTTCTCTTATTGGTAGGCAGTTGGTACGAGGGAGCCGTCACACCATGGGACAGTACCGTCAGCACACAATAGTGACGGACCCGCAAGTCGGCCCTCAAGGGAGACCCCTATTCCTGGAACAACTTTAGCTGGAGAGAGTAAACTTGACATAGCTCCCGTCAACGATTCTGTGACATCATTCAGCATACTGCATGGCTCATCTATTTCTGATAGGCTCATTTCCAATAATTACCATTCGGATGCTGTTTCTAGTGTGGATGCTAGCGTCAAACTTCATGAGTGTTGTGTGTGTCCGTATGTCAGTGCCTCTGATCAGGATTTGCACTCTCATTTTTCTGCTGAGCATTCAGAAAAATTTCCTTACAAATGCAAATGTTGCAAGTATAGTACGACGCGTAAGGGGCAATTGTTTAGTCATTTCATTTCTAAACATACTAATGAGAAAGCTTGGAAATGCAGTGACTGTACTTACCGTTTTACCACGAAGAGCAGTCTCAATAGACATACAATCAAACATTCAGGTGAGAAACGTTTTAGATGTAGCCAATGTGATTATGTTTGCTCAACTAGGTCTAATCTCGAGTCACATAATGCTCATAGACATTCTGGAGAGAAACGTTACAAGTGCAGTGAGTGTGAGTATGCTTATTCTACTAAGAAGGGTCTTTCTAAACATTTTGCTCACAAGCACTCTGGAGACATGCGCTACAAATGCAGTGAGTGTGAGTATTCTTGTTTTGATAAAACCCGTCTTACTACACATTACGCTCGTAGACATTCTGGAGAGAAGCGCTACAATTGCAGTGAGTGTGAGTATGCTTGTTTTGCGAGGAGCGATTTCACTGCACATTTTGCTCGTAAGCATTTAGGAGAGAAGCATCATAAATGCACTGAGTGTGAGTATGCTTGTTTTGCTGAGCACGATTTCACTAGACATTTTGCTTCCGAACATCCAGGAGAGAAGCCCTATAAATGCAGCAAGTGTGAGTATGCTTGTTTCACTAGGAGTAATCTCGCTTCACATATTGCTGATTATCATTCCGGAGAGAAGCTGTACAAATGCAATGAGTGTGAGTATTCTTCTTTTACTAAGAATAGTCTTGCCAAACATTTTGCTCGTAAGCACTCGAGAGACGGGCGCTATAAATGCAGTGAGTGTGCGTATGCTTCTTTTAATAGGACCCATCTTACTACACATTACGCTCGTAGACATTCTGGAGAGAAGCGCTACAATTGCAGTGAGTGTGAGTATGCTTGTTTTGCAAAGAGCGATTTTATTGCACATTATGCTGATAAACATTCTGGAGAGAGGCGCTATAAGTGCAGTCAGTGTGAGTATGCATCGTATTATAAGAATAATCTTGCTTCACATTTTGCTCATAAACATTCTGGAGAAAAGCGCTTCAAGTGTAGCGAGTGTGAGTATGCTTGCTTTTTTAAAAGTGGTTTGGATAAGCATTTTGCTTCTAAGCATTCAGGAGAGAAGCGCTATAAATGCTCTGAATGTGAGTATGCTTGTTTTGCAAAGAGCGATTTTATTGCACATTATGCTGATAAACATTCTGGAGAGAGGCGCTATAAGTGCAGTCAGTGTGAGTATGCATCGTATAAGAATAATCTTGCTTCACATTTTGCTCATAAACATTCTGGAGAAAAGCGCTTCAAGTGTAGTGAGTGTGAGTATGCTTGCTTTTTTAAAAGTGATTTGGATAAGCATTTTGCTTCTAAGCATTCAGGAGAGAAGCGCTATAAATGCTCTGAATGTGAGTATGCTTGTTTTGCCAAGCACAATTTCACTAAGCATTTTGCTTCTAAACATTCCAAATAGAAGCACTATAAATGTAATGAGTGTGAGTATATGTACTTGTTTTGCTGAGTGAGATTTCACAATGACGACCTCTGATTTTGTGTGTGCTACTGCACTCATTTCATAGCTCCTCTAGACAGTGCAGCATTTGTTATGCGGCTCGTACTTTAATCATGCAATCTCCGGGCGATAAAGTTTCAGTGATGCGATGGTCTAATAGTTTGTAGCAACTCCCTACTCTCTAATTCTTGGTAAATAGAAATAAGTCATTCATTTTGAAAAAGACGGGTAAAGAAGGCAGTCCCTACTTAGTAATTAAAGCCCAACCCTCGACTCTGTCTGTGCTATTACTTTTAGGTCAGGATGAAAAAAAAAAAAACAGATTCAGGGGAAAGAACTGCCAAGTAGGTGGGTGAAAACTGCTTGGGTTAAACTAATACTTAGATTTTATTGATTAGGTACAAAAGCTATTTTAGAGTTGATTTTTTGTTCTCGTATATTTATTCGGCATAGAAATACAATTATTTTACTTTCGTGTGCGATCCTTTTGTGTCAATAACTCGCTCAGTTTTGGTCCTGAGACGACGATGAGCCTCAACTGCAGATGCAAGCTTGATCAAACTCTATGCCCCTTGATGGAAGCCTTAGTTGAGGACGATCATTAGAGATACTCTTAACTTCACAAAAGTTTAAACTTGGCAAGCACGAAGGCCAAATTTCTGAGGGCACAAAAAGTTGCAACTCGTTCAAAAAGTTTCTCACTGTCTTTGAGCCATGGGCTGGTTCATGGACGTGTATGACCTTGTGATCAAAATCCTTAGTGCCAGGGTTCAAAATTTTATTCAAAATCTCTAAATACTACATTGTCTCGATGTTAAGACCAGCGTCAATGAAGTGTGGAGGCATGAAGTTACCATCGCAAACTACTGCTTTAAATACCTTAATGAAGGCGGTATGTTTGGTTTGCATCGCTAAAGGAATTTGAGACTGGTGATTAGTAATAACTCTTGAGTTTCTACAATTAGTACTCCCATCTACAATTTTGGCAACGCCAGGTAGAGTACTGGGACTCATTACTCGAAGTTTTGTGTACGAATTCGAGGATACAATCATTCCTTCTTACCAAGCGCCAGAATTGCTCAATGCTGGTCGCCCTAGATGAGACAGGCTTTCAGTCGCTCGCTGCTCCATGAACTTGATCTCGCTGGCTGCGACCAGTGAGGTATACTAAAATTCCCTTTGCCATGATTTTCTATTTTTATCACCCGCGAATAAAGTGAGATAAATAATAAATAAAAATAAATGAAATCATTTATTGTTCTCATAAGGTACTGTGGTCAACAAGATTAGGACACAGCGCCTGAGGTTTTCATAATTAAAACTAACTTAAGAATAATACTAAACACTAGCATCAGAGAGTTATACATAATTATGGTGAGAGATGATAATGTGTTCGTTGAAGATTTAAGTTTAAATATATATATATATGTCTGTCTATCCAAAAAGCGATCGGAATTGAACATTGTTCATAATTTGTTTCTAGGGAGCTTGGTGGGTTGGCCGAGATGTGACCCTTGCTAAAAAAAAACAAGGCCTTGCTGTCCATCAAAAATGACAGCGTTAAATATGCTCCACCGCAGCAGATCGTCTTACGCCACAAGGCGTTTTATTTTAGCTATGTTATTATTAAGAGAGCTAATAGTACACGGGTGTTATGCTCTAAGCTTATTTGACACAGCATCCATATGAGATACTAAGATTAGCTGGTCATCAAAAAGACTTCGTTGAATTTGCCCCAACCGTGGGTGATGGTCTTACGCCACGAGACGTTTTAGTCCATTAAACGTTTGTATGAGACGTTTTCAAAGAGCCTTTTGGAAGTTTAGGTGCACGAAAGTGACAGATTTAGCTCCGACTGTCATTCCAGTTACTCGGAAGCGTTCACTACATATTTCTGTGGAGCCGCTTCATTTATTCGGAAGCCATACCGCATATTGAAAAAACATTGTGTATTTTGGAGTACTCAGTGATGTGCATTTCAGATGTAGTTTACTTTGCAAACCACTAACACTCGCTTTTTGATAGTTGCTGAGTCATTTTTTTTAATATATCGGTGTCACATTTGCTTGTGTTCAGTCCCTTGAAACTTCTCCGGGGCTCGGAATCTGATTATAAGATATTGAGCTGCGGTGCTGGGATGACCAGAGCTGTTTCCAGAAAAGCGAGGCTAAGAGAAGGGATGGGCTGCTGGACTTGTACATTTGAAGCGGATCTGTTTTTCAGGGACCTCATTCTCCTTAAAATCACTTGTGTTTTATAGAAGTACTTACACCGGTGCTGACTTTAAATGATCCTCTGTGTCGTCAGTGATGATCAGTGAGGTAACAGTTTGTTTAGGGTTGTAGCTTTGTCTCTTATGCTGTTGGTGGCTGCGCTGTCTGCCTATCAAGGTCCCTTTGGTTCTTTTCTTTTGTAAACTTATTATTATCCGTTTTCATACTCGATGAATGTCTTTGGATTGCATTTCCCTAACCAACTATGGACATTTCTGTTTCCTGTTGATGAATTTCCACAGCAAGTACTCAATGACAGACATAGAAATTACTTACGCAGAACTGCGTTTACTCAACGCGACAACAAACCCTCAGGAATATCGCATTGCTGCTCGAATAAGCTGCTCTGCGTAGGTAACGGTAACAGATGCCGCCAACGCCCGCCATCACCAGGAGCTTGAAGGTTATATAATAGTTGTAATGATTTTAGCATTATACTATAGTATTCAAGGCAAACTAAAATACTAGCTTAAGTCTAGACACATATATTCGAAGTCAGATCAAATGTCAGATACTCAGTTATACTTCACATGAAGTTTACTCTTCTGCTGTTGATAGTTTAGGCGCATCTAGGCTATAGCCCCTAGAAACAAGTTTTAATTGGAATAAAATACGCATTGCATGAGTAAGAATTCCACCCAGGCTCACTTTGAGTTATTGGCGCAAGAAAAAACTATGACTGCTGACCTATACTGTCAGCGACTCGAACCTCTGAATGCATCGCTGCGTAGAAAATGCTCTGCCCTAGTGAGGAGCAAAGGAGTAATTTTGCAACACGGTAACGCTAGGGCCCCGTTCTAACTAACAAGTTCAAGAGAAAATAATGTCCTTAGAGGGGGGAGTTTTTCCTAAGCTCTCCATACCTACTTGCCCGACATTGCTCCGATAGATCTTCAATTATTCCATTCTTTAGAGCATTTCATCAGAGAAGAAAAGATTCGTGCTTACGATTTTGAAGCTGAGTTTGAATCCTTCATTTCTTGCAAAAATTTTAGTTTCTTGAAAGTGGGACTGAAATGCTCCCAAGTAGATGAACAAAGGTTGTATCCAGTGACGGTGACCATTTTTTTGAACTGTCAAAAATCTGAACAAGATTTGCTGGCACCTTTAATAATAGCCTGTAGCTTATATAAGTTTCAATTGCTTCCAATGTGGAGAGTTCTATCAATTTTTGTACACAGACGGTGGCTAAAATTATCGGTATTCTGCATTCCCCTTATGGTTCTCAGGTTGGAGGCTCAAACGCCTTATGAAGTTACTAGCATCGTAAGGCTGGCTGCCCATTACAACTTTTCGTTGCCGCTAGCAGCTTAGAGACAACTCGACTAATCCGTTCACGTAGCTACGACACGGCTTCATCTTGCGCAAACTTTAACTGTATTAAAACCTTTCAAATATTTCAGTCGCTACTACAACTTTTAGACTGTGTACAGTATAGCGAGTGGCAACGTTGAATTTTCAACGACCGCTCCTAATTATGAGCGGTTTAAGACCACAAAGATTTATATTTAAAGAATTACAGCACAATGTTCAACGACGTCATGCTGAAGTCACGGCCACGCCTACGCAGTCGGATTAGTTGAGTTGATTCTATCGCTGCTAGCGGCAACGAAAGTTGTTAGTGGGCAGCCGGCCTAACTGTACAGCTGCAGGCACGAATGCAACCATATAACTGCAGAAGTTTTACATTTTTACTCCTCGATTTAACACCCGATTTTGCCTATTGTTTAGGTATGCATATGTTGGTGGTTCAAACCTCTTTGATCAGAAGTTGGCTAAGATCAGTACAAGAAAGCGACAAAATCGGAGCCGTGATATCGGTACAGCTTCAAGGGCCTGTATGTGCACTTTACGTTGCCGTAACTTTACAAGGCGTTTCTGCGTCTGGCTATGGTGACTAGTGCCAGAGTAGGAAACGTAACCCCATAGGGGTGTAAAGGGCTTGTTCTGAGGATGCACTTCACTTGTCGTCGGTGCTCGCAGTTGCCTGTAAACAATGAGATGGAAGAAGTACGAATTACCTGTCGTCGGAGCTCGCAGTTTGCCTGCAAACCATGACATGGAAGAAGTACGAATTAGCTGTCGTCGGAGCTCGCAGTTTGCCTGCAAACAATGAGATGGGAGAAGTACGAATTAGCTGTCGTCGGAGCTCGCAGTTTGCCTGCAAACCATGAGATGGGAGAAGTACGAATTAGCTGTCGTCGGAGCTCGCAGTTGCCTGCAAACAATAAGATGGGAGAAGTACGAATTAGCTGTCGTCGGAGCTCGCAGTTTGCCTGCAAACCATGACATGGAAGAAGAACGAATTAGCTGTGGTCGGCCCCTTGGCTCTCCTGGCGCCTGCTATCCCTGTCAGCACGGCAGTGGGCTCGCGTCCCCAGGGTCTGCTTGATATACGCTATAATGACAGCCTATGAAACTCTTATTATTTGGAGTCCCCCGTCTGCTCGGTCCCTTGTTGCCCTGCCAAAAGTAGCGCACTGGCCACTCGAGTCTCCGGCAGCAATGCTCAGAAACTGAGATTTTTCTGGCGAGCTTCTCTGCGCGGACGAGACCTATTGTATTCAATTAACATCAGATGTTTAATCACTAAATATTCTTCCTTATCTTGGAGTGATGCAAGGAACTCACAGAAATTCCTCTAATGGTGAGCTGATATTAATTACTAAAGAGGAAAATCTAAAGAGTCTGATAAAATTTCACCTTTTGAAAGGCAAATATAAATTCATTGCGGCAAATTTCTGCGCGTGTACGGTGGAGTCGGGAGCGGCGAGGCGACAAGGCAATGCGGCTAATGCGCTCGCTCCTGTTGTGCCCCAAATTATTGGCTGCCTTAACTTACTGAATACATGCATGTGATATCTCATGGGTGTTATGTCGCTTGATCCGTCACCGTAAAGTAAGTCCTTACTATCTATGTTTCAGTGTAACATGCTGTTGTGATAGTCTGTAATAAAGTGTTGTGAAGGTGTGGGTAAAGTCACTTTGACCGCACAACACAACCAGGAAGCGTACATGCGCTGGTTCGTGTTGCTGGTAGATATTTACTTACATCCAGAGCGCTGTGCAGCTACAGTCGATCACAAATTATATAGAAAAATTATGATGAACGTCAGAAACGCTGGCGCTGTATTTCTAAGTCTCAAGACTTCACCTCCTTTGCTGGGAGTCGAATGTCTCACCGCAAACAAAGGGAAAGACTTCGTTCTGAAATACAACTGCAAGGATTTGTGTGTTGTTGCTGTTGTAATTTGCTGTAGTGCTGAGGCTCATTAAAATACAACGAAGTTTGCCGTGCTGTTAATTACCTTATCTTTCTAGCTTTATAATCAGGCTTGTGGAATCCGAGTTAGCAGGATTCAAACTTTTTTAGGATAAGCGCCCGATTCAAACATTCACTTACAACAGGGACTCAGATTGAGTCAAATTTGGTGAAAGTTTTTCTATTTTGATTAGCAAAGAAGTCGGAGTCTATAGGCATTGGTCACAGTTGAGATCCAAACAGTCGGAGTCCGACAATATCGGAACCCAGCTGTCTGAGTCGGATTCTATCCACCCGATTCCGCAGCTCTGTTTATAGCTTAGCATTACTTGACTGCAGTTGTGCCGCAATAGGCAAAACTTGGGTTTTGCCGGGGATATTGCACGCTCCCCCGGCGCTGTACTAGTGCTCATAGTGAAGTCTTTCTGACTGGCTGGTCTCGTGGCAGATGATGGCGCTGTGCCAACTTGCCAGGGGCTTGGCAGTGCTCTGGGTGCCCTGGGGCTGCTTATGCCCTACCTACGAACGCCAAGATGTTTTGTTGTGATGATTTTTAGGACAAACGATACTGCTCCTTGTCTGCATGTTCATATGGCAATGGTATTTAATCCAGTAAAATCTGTTACTGTTATTTTTCAATGTTCAGAAACTCATTTTAAACGAAAGTTATACCCCGTTGATACTGCAGTAGTAGCCAGTCAACTTTGTGTTGGCACAAAGTGACAGCGCATATGGCAAGGAATGAGAATAAGGTATTAGACTAACGAAAATTTTTGGATATTTAGTGTTCGCTCTTGTCAACATCTTCAGATAGCGAACAGAACAAGTAATTAAGCAAGCTACCAATAAAGATCATGGACCAGAGAACGGCAGCACCTCGTTAGTGTTGATGCTTCAGGTCAGGATTCTACCAGTAGAAGGCTGAATTGCATCCGCTTCAACTTCGGCCTGAAACCTTAACAATATTAGTAAGCTAGTAGACACTTCTCCGACCAAATAGCCACGAAGCGTCAAGAATTGTGGAGCCATCGACGGAAGATTCTTATATACCGACCCCCTCCGACTCCCCCTGCTACGCGCCTCACCGGGTCTTCCCACCGGTGTTCCCTCACCATTACCGTCGGACCCGCACCGCGGCGCCTTGCAGCTCATCCTCCGCTTTTAATTGCATGACATTTCTAAGAACTAGGCATTAGTTTAACAGGCATATTTGAGTAATTACTTCATAAATTGTATTGCCATGCAGTGTTATGGAAGACTAATTTCTTTGTTTCTTTTCCAGCAAGATAAGAGATGGAAATACTGATTGCATTTCTTCACGCTCGGGCTCTCAGAAGAGAGCGAGTTTACAGGGATCACCTGAACCCCTTAGATATCAGTGATGAGCATTTGTTACGTTATTATGGCTTCCCTAGGGAAGAGCTCACACAATTATTTGATAAATTAGAACCTGCTTTGAAAAGAAACACGAGGCGATCCCACGCAATTCCTGTTCACACACAAGTGTTAGTAGCTCTGCAGTTTTACTGC
>LQNS02278129.1:19533817-19552408 GCA_001587735.2 Parhyale hawaiensis
CGATCTTGTTGTAAAGTGCTGCATCATTTTCGGCGGAACTGCGAGGGCTCCTATAGGCAAGCATTATATTTCACGAGTGTCGAATGCCGAGACGAGCATGGGTAGTGATAAATTCATATTCTTTACTTGCTGCGGAACCTTTACAGAGGGGATTAAGGTGTTCCTTGATGTATATGATTGAACCCCCTTTTCTGCCAGTTTTTATGGGTCGATCTATATTGAACAATTTGTAACCTTTCAATGCGACCTCTGCTTCCAGATTCTTGTTTGAAAGGTTGATCCATGTTTCATTGGGTACGATAACATACGCAAAAGTGGCTGCTAAAGCCTTCGGTTCGTTCATCTTGTTTGTTATGCTCTGAACGTTACCAAATAAGAATTTGACCCCAGTGTTCATAGATTCTCCGAGTTAGTGCTACGTTTGAAGTGTCCGATTGCTGGGAAAAGATTGGGGGTGTAAGATCAGTACGAGTATTTTCAGCGGCTAGAGCGTCTGTCTGATGTTTAGCAGGGGAAATATTTTGTATTTTAGCTTGACAGTTGTGTAGTCGCAGTCGCCCTCGGGTCACTAAGAACTATGGCGCCAATTGGACGGAAGGAACAAATGACCCGAGATCCCCCACCCTCCTCATCTCTGAGGGAAGCAGTTAAACCACGGAACCGTGCACGCACACACAACTGCCGAATCAGCACACAAAGATTTGCAAAAGCTCACGTGCCGGGCATCGAACCGGCGAGCGATACGAGGTGTTAGAGGAGAGAACGGAAGCATGTTGCTACCGCTATTCCTAAATTATTATCCACTCACGGTTGGTAGGACATTGTTATTTTGCAGTGTAACATACTGTAGTAATCATGCTAATTCTTAACATGTTACTACAAACACACATTCCTGATCTCACGTATCTCAGGAAATGGAGGTCAGCACCGATCAACGGCTGACCTCACTATGCGGCTAGCTTGCGCTATAACATGAGCGCTTTATGTGCTATGCCCGAACACGTTGACGCCCCGTACGAAAACTCTAGAACAACTTACAGTGTACAAGTAAAGCGCTATCCAGAGTCGACTACGAAAGCTCATTCTAGACTGTTAAGCTATTGACAATAGCTACAAGCTATTCTGATACCCCTACGCTTGACAGCATCTTCCCTCGGTTTTCTCAAGAGTAAAGAGCAGCAAATCGCGAAATTATTTTGCATCTGACTCTGGTCTGAGACTTGTATATGTATGGTCTGAGGAAACAACTGTGACTCCAACAATCGCACCCGGCAAACCTCCGGGCAGAGGTCCTTTTCAACAAGGCCCGCAGGCATGCAACTATCACCTTAAGAAATAATACCATACTGGTGGAGCTACAGAGGCCACTTTTTAAGTAACCGGGCTCCCGCCTACTATATTGCGCCTTATTGTACAATACGTCTGAAAGATGGGGCACAGGCCTGGCAGCTGCCTGTCGACTGGCACACCGATCCATTGTTCTTTAGGTTGTCGGTATCAAATAACCTCGCCAATTCCTGGCCTAAGCTCCAGAACAGGTCCCCCAGACTCATACACACCCACCGGACTCCTCGTAAAATCGTAGCGTCTTATACTCAGATATGGCCTTTTACTCATTCAACGGCATATGGCAAGCCTCATTCGAGCTAATTTCCTTACCAGGAACGCAAAGGCAGACCCTCCTACTCGAGGGTTGGAGCCAAACACAGGGTCAATTATGAAACAGTCTTAAACTGAAACAGTGACGGATAAACTACCGCTCTCCTTACTCTCCATTTCAACTCATCAAACGGGTTTAGTCGGGAAAATTTTTGAATTGGTCCGCTCACTGCACCCGAACCGAGGATTTTACGTTAACACCCAAGTGGCAACTCGAAACTTAAATAGCATACCATTCTCTTTTTCACACATGTACCATTGGCAGGCCATCAGTTCTGCAGGAAAGACGCTAGACCCTATGTGCTGCGCTTAGCAACTGTCCTGTTCCTTAGAACGATGATAGGAGAACTAATTCAACTGCCGTAGTGGTCACCCCCTAGCGGGCTACTTCATCATGTCACTTGCATCCAGCTTCTTGGGGGCTACTCCCAGCGCTTGCGACACTGGCCTCATTTACGGCACTCTTTTGCAGCTGGCAGCCTTGGACCCTCCCCGATCTAACAATACTGACGTTTCCTCATAGAAATACTATCACGTCGGCGGAAGTATTATCCCCTAGAAATGGCACGTGCTTAAAAGCACGAACCGTAAGATCCCTTCAGGGCCATCATAGATGGTGACGACCCTTCGTCGGGTAGAGCCTCATAAAGCCAGGGACTGCTGACCTAGGCATTCTAGAAATGGGCAGACAGGTCTAAAACAATCTTAGCCTGCATCTCTATTGATGAACACCTTACTTCGATACCGGAACTTAAGCCCTAGCGCTTCACACCTTCACTCCGGCCACCATACGGAGTGAAAATGCTTCCGTAATATTTGGCTACATGACTGAACTACTGCGGGCTGGACATACAGGTAAGTCTAAGGGACTACACCCCATAGGTCCGCTTAAGCTTCCCAAGGGTCTAACAAAGCCGAACGAATTCTTAAAAAACTAAATGTGTCTTAGACTAAGAACACCTGTGTCCTCCTCCTCCCCGAAACCCATTTCTCCGCTTCTAGCATCTACGAGCCGCCATCTACGTCTCTCTTACTCCAAGTTCATTCAGTCTTCAACCTAAAATATCACCACCTTTATCAGGTTTGTACCACATTACGTCCCTCCCAACGCGCATGCAGGCTACTAAATTGCCAGTCACATATTGGCCGCCCTTCGAAGTTACTTAGGTTTTGATCCAACAATACCTGGATTTAGTCAGCTACAGCATAACTGCATCATACAACTGCCTTTACACTTTGATCTTTGGTCACTCCCTCAGCCATACTATACCGTTCGGGTCGTGGATAATGAGTCCTACACGGTGTCAAGTGAGCCAAAGGTGAGAAAATGTGCGTGCGACAAGCCAAGGGCGCCGGGAAAGCCCTTTTCCTCATCATAAGCGAACTTGACTCGGTAGATGCCATCCTTTTCCTTTGTCGAGACAAATTCGTGTCTGGGCATGGGGAGCAATGTCAGCACACGCCTCGAGGTAACGTTGACTGGCTGTCGAAGATGCCACAAGACGGATGACATTGCCACTCAGCTGATAGCCTCTCAGACTGGCGGTGCACCGTACCGGCTAAAGCCACCTCCTCACACCCCGACAGCGATCTATAAAACTTCTCGAAAAGAGGGACATGGATTAAGCACCCTACAACCTAATAAAACGCTTCTCAAGACTAATCAAACATACAAAAAATGTAACGATTTTACTTTCCTAAGCAGGCATCAAGATGTAAGAGCAGCACGAGTCCCTTGGCTAAATCCCACACGGTGTCAAGCTCGCTTACAGTGAGAAAAGGGGTATATTCCGGTGCTCTTGGCTTGTCACAAGCATATATTTTTGTTTGAGCTTGTGTCTTTGTCTCTTCTCTTTGTCTCCAAGAAAACTTGAAAAGTTATTGACAGAACTACATGAAATTCGACTGTTAGATACATACGAGAAACAGTTGATTAACTTCTGGTGAAGCTCTCTTCAACCATATGTTTGTTTATCTACTTGTTTTTAAAAGTAAGATAACTCATATAGTTGTGACTGACCATTATGCTACTTGTAGAAATTGTTGGACATGCTACGAGGTACAAATTACAAATCTGGAGACGAACTGTCTGTCCATTTGTGTGTTTCACTATGAGTTTGTCATATATTCGGTACATAACTTGAGAAGTTAACGGTTCTTTAAGATGGGGCAAGACATTGATAACCATACTTTGATGATGATCAAAAGGAAAGCCTGATAACAGGATCCATTTGAGCTTTTCGTTAACAGCGCGTCATTCGGTGGAGGTCTGCGCTTTCAGAGAGCTTCGCTAGCGTCCATTATGCCTATGCAGCGCGACCGGATCACTTCCGAGATTAGAACCAGGCCTGGTGTGCTCTAGGGGGCTCTGGCTCATACCACATGAAAGAACGAGTTTAAAGATAGTAATAAAAAAAACAATGATTGCCATTATAGTAGTCTCTTTCAGCTCTGTAAAGAGTCAGAGGTACATCACGTTCAACAATGATAGAATTTTGCATAGAGGAACACCTATCACGGAAAGAGAGATTTTACTGCAGAAACTGTATGTTCTCAGAGCCCCATAACAATAGGGTGGAATGATCTGAATATTATCAACAGTAATTTACCGTACATAAGTGAAATAATTATCACAGAATCAGTGATTGTTCACTGTACATGGGGGGAAATTGTCACCATACAATCAGCGGCAATTCACTGTACATAGGTGAAATAGTCACCATACAATCGGTGAAAATTCATTGTACATGAGGGAATACAGTCTGCAGGGTGATAAGATATCGTTAGATATGCAGACATTGACTATTCATGGATGAATTATTAAGCATACCTTCATCGGTGTGAAGTTGACGATATTATACAATACTATAATAATATATTTTACATACAATGATTCGTTTTCTTGCATATACTATGCAAAGCAAAGTAATTGTAACAAAGTTCAGCGGCATTTGACACACAAGACCAACAGCCAAAGAGACACTACTGCATGAGTATAACAAACAAGGCCAACAGCCAGAGAGACACTACTGCATGAGTATAACACACAAAACCAACAGCCAGAGAGACACTACTGTTGAGCATAACAAAGAAGACGAACAGGCAGAGAGACACTACTGGAAAAGTATAAAATACAAGACCAACAGCCAAAGAGATACTACTGCATGAGTATAAACATACAAGACCAACAGCCAGAGAGACACTACTGCATGAGTATAACACACAAAACCAACAGCCAGAGAGACACTACTGTAGAGTATAACATAGAAGACAAACAGCCAGANAACAGCCAGAGAGACACTACTGCATGAGTATAGCACACAAAACCAACAGCCAGATAGGCACTACTGTAGAGTATAACAAAGAAGACGAACAGGCAGAGAGACACTACTGGAAAAGTATAAAATACAAGACCAACAGCCAAAGAGATACTACTGCATGAGTATAAACATACAAGACCAACAGCCAGAGAGACACTACTGCATGAGTATAGCACACAAAACCAACAGCCAGAGAGACACTACTGTAGAGTATAACATAGAAGACGAACAGGCAGAGAGACACTACTAGAAAAGTATAAAATACAAGACTAACCGCCAGAGAGATACTACTGCATGAGTATAAACATACAAGACGAACAGCCAGAGAGACACTACTGCATGAGTATAACATACAAGACAAACAGCCAGAGAGACACTACTGCATGAGTATAACATACAAGACAAACAGCCAGAGAGACACTACCGTAGAGTATAACATAGAAGACGAACAGGCAGAGAGACACTACTAGAAAAGAAAATACAAGACCAACCGCCAGAGAGATACTACTGCATGAGTATAAACATACAAGACGAACAGCCAGAGAGACACTACTGCATGAGTATAACATACAAGACAAACAGCCAGAGAGATACTACTGCATGAGTATAACATACAAGACAAACAGCCAGAGAGACACTTCTGCATGAGTATAACATACAAGACCAACAGTCGGAGAGACACTACTGCATGAGTATAGCACACAAAACCAACAGTCAGAGAGACACTACTGTAAAGTATAACAAAGAAGACGAACAGGCAGAGAGACACTACTGGAAAAGTATAAAATACAAGACTAACAGCCAAAGAGACACTTCTGCATGAGTATAACATACAAGACCAACAGTCGGAGAGACACTACTGGATGAGTATAGCACACAAAAAACAGCCAGAGAGACGCTACTGCATTAGTATAACATACAAGATCAACAGCCAGAGGGACACTACTGGATGAGTATAGCACACAAAAAACAGCCAGAGAGACACTACTGCATTAGTATAACATACAAGATCAACAGCCAGAGAGACACTACTGCCTGAGTTTCAGCATAACTACAAGATAAAAATGAGAAGAGCTGCTGCTGCAGTGTGTATAGCCACAATAAGTAAAATTAGTTCAACCTACCCAGAAACTCACATCATCTCTGGTATATAGAGTTCTATTGTGCTGCTGAAACTCGTAAATAGCACAAATTTTACTGACACTGAGATTTCGAGTACGTTGAGCTACAAAGAAATATATTAAATAGAATCAACCGAGCCCCGAACAATGTGAAATACAGTATGCATCCATGAACTTGGCAAATCTATATATGTGCACATATAGTATATAGAAAAAACGGAGGACTTTTGAAATAAACGAGCAAAGTCAAATAATTCCTTACATAATTTGCAATATATTGACAAGTAATTCGGAATACCTGCTCCAATAAGAGTCCCTATTACCATCAGCACTCATTAATGTGCCCATCAACAGCACTCTAATGCTTTTACTGTAGTGCATGAAACTAAGTAATGAATCTGGTAGAAATCTATGAGGCAGAAGGCACACAATATCCAAAGAGCGTGCAATTCTCATTGCAAGTCGTACAACTCTTATCCCTAAACAAATTGAATATTTCGAGCAGTGGTACTGGGATGAGTGGAGCTATTTCTCGCAGAACACGGGGAGAAAGATTACCTAAACCTGTAGATTTCTCTACATTCATGTAGGACAATTCCTGAAGAACTTCATGCTCCGAAAAAACACATGATCGCTAAGTAAGCGAAATGAAAGCTCAACTAAAAAAATGCTCGGTAGGCGTTTCTGCAAACGTTTGTAATTCTTTGAATTCGAAAGGCTTAACAGACGCAATAAATGACATACACCACCAAACCGTGAAAAAAGTGAGTGCACTGGCTCTTACCTTGGTAGCAAAAACAAATATATGATCTTGAGATCGTATCGGTATTCTTACCAACATATCATTTTTTCTCATTAAGCCTACGAGCAAGATGGTTATAGATTTTTTTCAACACGAGCAAAATGCATTCACTAAAATTGCACCGTGCCTTGCCTGAAGCCGTGTTAAGCGAGATTACTGCGGGTTGCACCAACGTACTCGCAAGCTCAGCCCATGAAATTTTTCAGTCCCAAGTGTTTACGAGCTAGATGCTTAATAAGTAGCCACACCTTTATTAACACATGCTTACAATCAAGGCACTTGTACAATTTCTTTTCCGAATGCTTATGTGCAAAATGAGCATTAGCATATTTTTCTTTGCACAAGCATAATCACCTTCACTGCAGTTAAAATATTTCTCTGCTACCGCAGAGGAATTTTCCATGACGTCGCACGTTGTGCGGTGACGACCTTCAATCCCAACTCAATGATTTGACGGTCAGTTATGGAGAGGTTTATCCCTAAGCTGACCATTCTCCAGCTTGACCGACTTGTGGAAGCTGCCAGGCAATTGTGTGCCCAGAATGATTACGTGGACTGGTCCCAGAGACTGCGGGGTATTTGCTGATGCACATTCTACAAGATATTCAGTATTGAAGGCCATTGGTTACACTCCTCTCGTCCTGCTCCTCGGATCATTAACGAAACACGAAGCCACGTCCGTATCTCATCTCTTTACTTTGGGAACGCATACATGCGTCGTCCAAGAAATCTAATGGCTCTCATTTTTTAGGTAGAAGGCCGATTTGTAAGAAAACGTTGAACTAAATTGAAAAGTTGGGCCTTTCCTTCATGATTTTAGTCAAGGTTAAAGTAGGCAACGCCTGGTTTTTCTAACAAAGTTATTTCGATTTTCGAGACGGGCATTTTAGGTTAGATGCTAAACTCGACAGTTCCGTCGGGGTTTCAGTCTTGAAACATGACTTATAGGGAATTCATCACCGGGATCCTTGTTCTGCTGCATTGATTTTCAAGCATTCGTGTCGAATTTTGACATATTCTTCTTCATAGGTAGTCAAGGTCGTCTTGCAGTGGTTATGTGCTTCCTTTGGATTTTCCTGTCCTGTAGGCATCCTGGAGTGAAATCTTAACAATAATAATAAATTAAACGTTTCTCCCCTGGATGTTTGCGAGCAAAATGAGTGTCGATTGCATCCTTTGTAATGAAAGCATCATTACACTCACTGCACCTGTAGAGTTTGTTTCCAGAATGTTTGGAAGCAATATGAGTCGCAAGATTGCTACTAGAAGCACCAGTAAACTCACACTCTCTGCACTTGAAATGTTTCCGTCCTGAATGTTTGCGATCAAAATGATGTTCAAGACTGCTCTTTAAAACACAAGTGTAATTACATTCATTGCATTTCAAAGTTTTTATGCCCAAATGTTTGCAGGCAAAATGTGTGTTGAGGACGTTTTTTGCAATGCATGCAAAACCACATTCACTACACTTGAAGCGTTTCTCTCTGGAATGATTGTATGAGTAATGGGAATCAAGATTATTCTTATGAGCACCAGCATAGTCACACTCACGGCACTTAAAGGGTTTTTCTCCTGAATGAATGCGAGTAAAATGAATACGGAGTGTGCTTTTGAGGAAACTAGCATAATCACACTCTGTGCACTTGTAACGTTTCTCACCCGAATGCTTGCGAGCAAAATGAACATTGAGTGAGCTCTTACTAACACAAGCATAATCGCATTCACTGCAGTTATAGCGTTTCTTCCTAGAATGGTTGTAAGCTATATGAGAGGCGAGCAAATTTCCAGTTGCACAAACATACTTGCAGTCACTACACTTGAAACATTTTTCATTTGAATGTTTGTGAGCAATATGACTTTTAAGCATACCTTTATTAACACAAATATACTCACAATCATTACACTTGAAGTTTTTTTCACTCGTATGCATATATACAAAATGACTTTTGAGCATACTTTTATTAACGCAAGCATAGTCGCATTTACTGCAATTGAAGCGTTTTTCTCTTGAATGTCGGTGAGCAACATGACTAGAGAGTTCAGTCTTATTAAAGCACATGTAATCACAATTGTTGCACTTGAATCGCTTCTCAGCTAAATGCTTTCGTGCAAAATGCTCTCTCAGATAATATTTGGAATGAGAAGCAAAATTACAACCCCTGCATTTGTAGCGCTTGTCTCTTGAATGTCTACAATCGTAATGATAAGCCAGTTTGAGCTTATCAGCACAAGTAAAACTGCAGTCACTGCATTTCCAAGGCTTCTCACGATTATGCTTCCCAATGAAATGTCTGAATAAGTTGCCCTTGTGCTCTGTCTTGAACTCGCAACTTCTACACTTGTAAGGAAATTTACCTGAATGCTTCTCAGTAAAATGAACACGCAAGTCCTGATCTGAAGCACCAACATACTCACACACACAACACTCATGATGTTTCGCGTTAGCTTCTACACTAGCTGCAGCTCTTGAAGGGTTATATATAGGATAGATCCTGTCAGATGAAGATGAGCCACAAAGCTTGTTCACTGAGGTCACAGGATCGTTCACGGGAGCTAGGTCAAGATTACTCTCTCCAACTGAAGCTGTACCAGCAATATGGGTCTCACTTGAGGGCCCTCTTGCAAGTCCTTCACTATCGTGTGCTGCCGGCACTGGCCCATGATGTGATGGCTCCCTCGTACCAACTGCCTGCCAATGAAAATAAAAACATGTATCTCACCATCCAGCAGTGTTTCTTGGCAGTGTACTTTCCCAACAAGTAGAACTTCTTCCCAGATTGCATGGATAATGGACCTTTCCGAACGTTCTGAATAGCTATTTAAACAGAAACTAGGTGCATGAAAGTTTTATAAAGGGCAGAAAATCAGGGCTAGAAGGGTGACGTTGACACCAAAACGCTGCCAGCATCTCATTTAGAGAGTAAAGCACGCTTTAAATTTGAGAAACAGTCGCCAGTGGGACGGCTGGCAACAAACTAATAAATTCAAACAAAATGCTCAATTGTCCTCACAGTAATTAACTAAGAGTAAACTTTGAATCACCAAAAAACAATAAAAACCATCGTGTTGATATATTTCTGGGAGTATCATTCGTCTCAGGCTTAATGAAATGGAATATTTGACCAATTTGCAGATTTTGTAATTATAAACATTGAGGAAAGAAAATTAGACCAGATTACAGAAGGTAGCCAATATTGAAATTCTTATGATTATAAGTGAATACACTTCCACAACCAATGATGAAATCCTAAGGAAGATATTTACAGTTTTTCTTAGGCTACCATGGAGTCTTATGTCTTACGTTTCCAGTGAATGAAACTAAACATGCTCTCAGTTCGCGTCCTACAATTGAGGACATTACAACAATAGGGGCGTAAGCGACACTTTCTAAAATGTACAGGAGAGCCAGTTACAAACAAGGCTCTAGTGCAATAGGGTAGAAATAATTGACTTTTACACACTGTACGATTCTCGACCATTTCTACTCTGATCCACGCTTTTCTGACTTCACAGAGCGACAGGTCTTAATCTGCACTACCCGATTTAATAACAAACTATTACAAAACTGTCGCTTACGTCCCTATTAATATAGGGCCCTAAATCTGAGATGATCAACAAAGCACAGAAGAAACAATTTGCATTTCATGATGCAGAAACGAAGCCATAATTTTTCCAGATTTCTTTCTTCTACTGATGAGGCAGTTTTCACTTGAGTACGAAATTTAGATGTACTAAAGCTGCATCATGAGGCATGTAAGATACGTAGCGGGGAAATTATTTTAATCCTATGATACTTTATTGCTAACTTATATAGACTAATTTATGCCAAGTTTTCTAAGTTAAGAAAGGAATGAGCTGTTCAGATGAACAGAAACAGAGAGCTCTCATCTCTTTGGACAATTTTGTTGGCCGTTGTAGCGTATTTTATAGAGAAACACGCTCATAACGGTCATAATGGATGCATAATCGATGCAATAGGGTCATCACAAATTACTCGCTGTCATTTTTTGACAGTGCGGGCATTCTAGTCCACTAATTATTCTCAAGCTTCCAAAAGATGACAGTAGGAATAGCCATTCAAAACGACGGTTCTTTTCGTTCCTATTGAAATATTCAAGATTGGCAGATTCAGTTCCATACGAGCACAGCACTGCTATTATTCATGATTTTTCATGAAAATACGAGGCATTCTAAAAATACATTCCCGTACAATGAAAAAAAACTGCTGCAATCTCCTCATTGTAGAACTTTCAAGATGTAAATTAAGATCAATTATAGCACGTTGATAAAGTTTATATTTGATATACTATCTCTTGATCTAGAAGACAACAAAAAAATGTGAACTAATACAAGGCATTAATCATCTAATTAACATAAAACGTGCATTTTTGCTGAAAGTGTCAACAACGGATATCCGCAAGCGTCCCCGCGCCTCAGGCGCGTTCACGACTAGGACAGATTGGCCATCAGAGCCGTCTCTGTGAATACAGTATATTAGGGAAGACTGAAGCCTCAAGCACTATAATGAAGTTATGCACTTCTATATGTTCTTCATGTTTGCTGTCGCCCCTAAAGCATTGGCACTGACTGCAGCTATGCCCAATCTACTCGCAGTCTTGCTAATAAAATACAAAATCAATTAAGTGCGCGCAATGTATCACAAGCGCAACCAATGATATAACGAAGCCCATTTTTACCATAAGTTGCCATATTTAATAACAGAATATAATTTCAACATCATATCAGCTGAAAGAAAGTTGACATCCGACCCAATAGACTGCAGTACGAGACAGGACATCCCGACTACTAGAAAACCACATTCAAACTTACAGCTTCTGTTAAACAGGGCTAACTTAACGGTGGATGATTTCAATGCTCCTCGCTTAGGTATGTTATCATAACAAGTTCTGTAACGCTCAGCGTGCAGCTGTCCACCTGTACAAGGCTTGACTGACGGCATCACTGCTTCACTATCCCAGACCAGTTAGTAAGGAGAGGCAGCCAACACACACAGTCTCACCAGCTCATCACGAGTCCAGTCCATGGGTTCTTCCTTCACAGATATGCAGTCATCATCAATCAGTTCTGGCTTGATCTGAACGCTTTCTGCTGCTCCAGGAGAAACTGAGGCAATGCGGTCACCTGCGCAACATACAAAAACTTCAAAACAGAGAAATAAAACTAAGTAAGAGAGATTAGGTTATGGCTTTTGAGAACATAAAAAGCGCTGCATAGTACAGTTGCCTTGCAATTTACCTTTTAAAGAGTGTCAAAACGTCATTAAGAGCATGTATATTTGACAGCAGTCTTAGTCATGGCTACATGCGCAAGAACGAGGATGTAGATAATAGCGCAGAAATGACGACATGGTACCAGGAGTTGACGCTCGGAGCTGTGAAGCTACATACCAGGTTGTGCTCTCTTCGTTAGCGACTATTTTGTGTACGTGCATTGCTGCGCGTGCGTTCAAGTAAGCTTTCTTGTTACGTCACAACTACCATAAGCATTACCTAACCTAGGCTCCTAACCTATCCTTACCCGACCTAACGTTATCTAACCTAATGTGCGATGCAGTGACTTGTGTCAATGGCACACAGCATACCAACTTGAACGGACGCACAGTGATGTACGTACAAAGAATAGTCGCGAACGACGAGAGTGTGACCGGGTTGCTGGGTCGGGAAACAGAATGTCTGACTCACTCCTCTAGCATTAAAAGGTGTTTGATTTATGTGCTAAAAACGAGTATGTATGCAACTTCTATGATCAAATGGCGTTATACTCGACACCTAGTACCTCAATATCCCTACTTGCAACCCTGCCTGCAAAATGACAAGCAACTCAACAAATGATAACTGCTAATTTTATGCCAGTCCTAAGTCATACGACCAGGGGGTCCTGGACTGCTTCTCACCAACATGTCCGACTCCTTACGACTCAGGCTCTGGAGTTCGGACAGTAGAAGAGGTGCATTTAGACTAGAAGAATTATATGGTCTCTTACACAGTTAACCGAGGGCGTAGCCACAGCAAAACTCTTGACACAGCTAAGTGGTAAATGACCCACAATGAAAATGCAGTCAGGTCACACAAACGGTAGGTAGGTGTGACGGTAGGTACATAACGTAAGGAAAAACTACTGTAATTATCAATTAAGAACTTGGACTAAAATATCTGATAGCCCTTGAATTATATACTCACTATTAGGATGGATTTCTGCAACTGAAGGTTCTTGTTTGCAATTTCCATTGAAGGGAGGTAAAAATTCTTGCTTGTAGTATCTACCATACTGAGGTATCGCTAGAATTCCATCCGACACTGGCAACACTTGCGGAAGCTGCAAACACTGCCGGTGCTTTACCGACACTGCAGCACAGCCATAGATAGACAAGCCTTCAGCTGTCTCAGACACAGACAACTTGGGCAAGATTACTGAGCACGGCCTCAACCTTAATGGTGAAGCAGCACAAGAAGCATTATCTGACCTTTGCCCCATGCTTTGTAACTTCTGAAAATATATAAACGAGGTTTATCTCAGATTTTNCAGGCACAGACAACTTGGGCAAGATTACTGAGCACGGCCTCAACCTTAATGGTGAAGCAGCACAAGAAGCATTATCTGACCTTTGCCCCATGCTTTGTAACTTCTGAAAATATATAAACGAGGTTTATCTCAGACTTTGTTAACCACCGTGAGTAGGTATTTAAAGACAAGAGGAATACGAATTGGCTAACGAGAATTTCATGTTAAAGACAGTTGAAATATTAAGCGACATAAAACATAGCTAAAAAATAAAATGTTAACAAATGAAGATGAGGCCTCGAGGCAGCTAATTAAGTAGTAAATGTAGCTACTACAAGGTTGCAAGCACTTCAGTAGCCCGGCGGCATCGCTTCGGACATCGCACGAAATATTTTCACCACAGCATTTCTGCCTCCATCTCTGAACGATGAAGCAAACTGCTACGAGTTCCATTGGTCTAAAACTTGGCCCGCGCACTACTAATGACAAGAAAGGAGAGCAAAACTTTTCCTATAAGAAACGGAAAAGGGAAAAGACTAATGTACATGAAAAAGTACTGGTGCAGAACACCCCATCTGGATCCTGTACCCATTTCCCCAACAGACAGGTCAAAGCTCCTTGGGATATGTCCCTTACCAACGTCAGCACAGCAACCCACTTCACAGAGCTTGAAACCAACATTAACAATGGCAATTGCAGCCAGCAACAAGAACCTTTGCGGTGATGCACTTTGGTTGACTATTGGTTTCGTGGGGGCGACGCTGTTCTGAATAGGTTGGGTGTTAACAAGGCCAGGCCAAAGGTTCAGAGCTCACTGACTCACTTGAGCTCAGTAACTGCAACATTCGCTGCCGTGTAAACACTTAGACGGCAACACGTGTCAAGTCACAAGCTGAGAGCAACAGATCATACTAGACAAGCATCAAGCGCAGGTATGTTCTTAGTCTAGAGGCGTGATATTTATTTCCGCATCGCAAAACTGAATGTCAGGCAACAATACCAAAGCGATTATTTGCGGATAATTGTCACAAATTTTGGTAAAGAGCTTCTGATAGAGATTTGGGGTGGCTGCCCCGCGACCGTAACGTTACTTGCTCACAGAGGAGATTAAGTGTGGTCCAAGATGGAAGACAGGCGCTCGGTCACAATTGGTAGCGCAAGTACCTGACATTTGCTCATGTTTAGTACAATTTGGATATGAGTAACGTTCTTTCAACAGACATTCCTGGTAAAAATATGTTTAGCCTTTACGGAGAGAGAGAGAGGCCGGTAAGACATAGATAGCCCGTACACTATCAAATTGACTGAATAGTCGCCACTCAAAATTGACATTGTATCAAAGTAATGTTACAGAGCAATGCATATTGAAAGGTACGCTGTTGGATGCAGAGATAATAATTTCGCTGAACAGCATCGGCATTGTGACTGCATGCTGCACTTCAGTACAGTCATACACAGGCCCGCCTTCAGCTGTCGAGAGGTCTTTCAATCTACTGAACCAATTCCAGTTTGGAAGTCGATCCTGGCATAGACTACGCCCAGGGAAGGGAACATAGCAGCAAGTTTTGAACAAAGAACAAAGGCCAAGCGAAAGAGACATCGCTCGGCCAGAAACACTGCCAAGAATTACACACAAGACCTATTTCCTGACTGAATGTCTCTCAACCAAGGACTACTCTCGAACAGAACCTGCACTGCCAGATTCCTGTAACATTTTACTAATTAAACATATTCTATTAGACAAATTTACCAAATTGACTTCTTCAATGCGACACAAGTGATAATAAGCTGTAATATCAATACTGTAAATTATTTTGAAGTACTCTTATCCATTGAAATACCAATTTTAGCTGTATTTACTATGTATTATTGGATGAGGCTAGTGGCCATTTTTATAGAAAGCTAAGTTGTTGCAGTTTTAGCCTTTACAAACGATGCTTTAGTTGAACTGTTGTCATTACAAACAAATAGACAAAAACAGGCCAATAAGCAAAATTTACCTAACTACAGCGATTAGTCAGCCCACTCAGTCTCTTTTTATTGAGGTTTGGAGACGGACTGCATTCTTCTGCAGGTCTTCTATAGGTTGGGAAGTCCATTCAAAAAACTTTTGACAGATCATAGACACTGAAGCTGGCCAGTGTCAAAATCTTCAATGGTCTATTCTGACGGCAGGAACGATTACGGATTTCTTTAATGAAACACAGTCCACACCTGACTAGATCAAACAAGCACACTGGTGGAGTCGTCAAGGAACGTCTGCACAATCTCTCGCTAAAGCCCATGTCACGGGCCTAATACTATACTGGGTGCTGGAAGCCTCATAGTCCGCACACTGTTATTCAAGCCACCCTTCCACATAAGCCATACTGCACTCTCTTCTCACAGTCAGCGTCACATCTGTGGTGTAACTCTCAATACGGACGGCATCCTAGGTCAAAGGCAGTTCCCAAGCAGGCAAGTTCCTTCGGCTCACAATTGACAACATTGGACTTTGGGTTTGTGATAGCAAATCTTTTAAGGCTATGCTTGCATGCCGATAACACATCGCCAGTGGTCAGAAAGATTCCCACTAGTTGACTGAAGGTAAACTGAGAACTCCCCTCAAGCCGGTTACTCTGGATTTCACGCAGTAGGGCACAATAGAAGTCTGTGTTTCTGAAGAACAGGTGGTACACGGCAAGCAGTCCATGCATAGTCTGTACCAGAGAAGCACTAGATGAGACTTATTCCATGTCCTGAAGCAGCCTCCTGGAAAATAGTTCGGAAAGTCTGCAGGCTGGTTAACTGAGGATCATAAGAGCTCGATATGAATCGTTCATTCGTGGATCTCGCCCCTTCCCAAAAACATTCACTTTATTCCACCAGTTGAGGACGATTTGGATTGGATGAACTTTAGTATCGTCACGGCATGTTTCTCGCTTAAATGAAGCCACAACATTGTCAGTTTATACCTTCAAGACTTTCTCCACATTTTGGAGTTGTAGTCGTTAGGGATTGACAGCAAACTGAGAGAATGGAGTGGGCTCCAGAATACTGCCTTTGTCAAGACCAATTTTCAGGTCCTTTTCACTGCTCCAGTTGTAGCGGATGCACTTCAGCAGATGTAACTACCTCAAAAGGATAAACCAAATCCGCCCATTATCACGCGGACGCTTGTCTGTGGCACTGCAATCATCGGCGACACAATCGAACAGTTGACAGTGCTGCTGATGCCCCTTGTGGCTGTCTGTGGTAGACCCGATGACGCGCCCATCTGCCCTCTCAACAGCAGCTACCGCCTCCTTTACATACTCAAGCTGCAATGCTGCTGTCAGCTGATGAACGGGTGTCATAGAAATTATCAGACAAGATCCTTTGTGCTACTTCATCATGACACACAGCATAAATGTGGCCTTGCAGTATGGGTTGTTCTCGGCCATGCCACTCAGGAGCCCACCAGGAAATGCAACAGTTGGCCGATACTGTACTTCATCGACAAAAAAAAATCTCATTCTTTCGCAGCATTGTCTGGACTTTGTCAAATGTTTCTATCAGTACCTGACCCTTGTGATGTACTGTAGCTCGCAGTTGCATGGTAGCACCAAATGGTCTGAGTTATTCGTAAGTGCGCTTGGATTATTTAAGAGTAAAAGAATAATTTTGCCTGGAAACTACTTGTGTGATAAAATGATAAAAGTTCCCACTGACGCTTCAACAAACTTCTTCTCCTTCTTGATGTCCCCACAAACTGACGGGTGAGTTTGAAGAAGAATAACGACATTCTGGATACTTTTGAATTGTTGGCTTAAACCCACAGCTTCATCGTACTAATTATAGGATCTCAAACCATTGTTGGAAAAAACGTACAACCCAGTAGTGTATTAGAGCTGTTTTTCAAGACACTGAAGGTCAGTGGAAATCACAAACTGAGCGTGTTTCCTACAATCACTGAAAGGCTGCACTCACTGAAGTTTCCTATCATGAACAAGCAACAAAGAGGCAAACCTCTCATCCGGTCTTAAAAAACGCCAGACTCTAGTACATCCTTCCTATACAACACCGCACATCAGCTCGTAATAAACACAACAGCCCATTTTGGATGGTGAATGGAACTCCAGTCTCCACAGATAATAGAATACCGTGTGTGGGCTAATGGTGTAGTGTGGGTAACTACTGCACGAGGCTGGGTATTGCCTCCCTTGAAAGAAGCACACGATGAAGAGGTGCATTACCGTTTTCTTGCCCCTCTCGAAGCAAAGGCATAAGACGACATTGGCATAAGGCTGCCACTTATTGGGCTACTTTCAAAGTTCATGGGATTTCCCCCTTGATGAGGCGTTCTTAATACTTCCTGTGAAAAATCATTAAAACAATGGGATATTCAATGTTTGCTATATACACTACTGACAGTACATTTTCTACATAGCTGCCTCATTATTTGAGGCAGCTCACTAAACATCTAACATATAGATTAATTTTTCACGTGTTTCATGTATTGCCCTGCATCCCTTCTTAGAGAAACTCCCGAACTACTCAACATTATTTGTAGGGAACATGTTCCAGCATTTTAACTATAGCTGCCCAAGAGAGGCATGCACTCCTTGGGGTAGCTACTGGCAAAACCATACAATAGGGTAGGGGAGGTGGAGGAGCAGAGGAAGAAGATGAAAAATGATGAGGACGAACTGTGCAATAATTAATTTGATAATTATTTTCTGTTCAACATTCTAAGAGTAGGTAGCTAATTACCAATTCTTTCGGGCTTTTTAAAAGCATTTCTCTCTCTCTCTCTCTCGCTGCGTCTGGGGGAGAGAAACTGGTGATTGGGGGAGATTTCAATGCAAATGTCGGTATAGAAACCAGGAAAGACAAGGAGTGTGTGGGAGGTACGGGGTGGGATGGGCGAACGTGGTGGGAAGAGATCTGATAAACTGGTGCAAGGAACATGATCTAGCATACGCCAACAGTTATGTGAGACATGCGAAGAGGAGAACGTGGTTTAATAGGGTGTAAGGGTGATGGTATGAGTTGGATGGTTTTATAGTGAGGAGGAGGGATAGATATCGTATGATAAGGAGAATGAGGACGGAAGAGGAGTGGGCGTTATCAGACCATAAACCAAAGGTGATGGTGGTGAGTGTTGGGAGGAGGAGGTGGAGAAGGGAGGGAGGAAGAAGGGGAACAC
>LQNS02278129.1:19588889-19601036 GCA_001587735.2 Parhyale hawaiensis
GCTGACATCCAGCTCCTCCACGCAGCTCTGTTCATTTGCCTTTTAGACTTCCCCCCGCTAACACCAATGCTCTCTGATTGCTAGCTAATAAAGAAAGTTCTTTTATTTCATAGTATAGGTTAACCTTTTTTTTTCTGAGGAGATAGGAATATGTTGATGCTCATAAAAGTTTACACAAAAATGTGTAAACATTATTTCAGGGGAGTCTTACGTTACAAGACATAGAATATGCACATTGTGATTCCAACCTCCTAACTACTGCATCAGCTACTAGTAGGCTGCACCAGCACGAAACGATCGTATTTCATGTAAATAAAAGATTTTTTAGACGGTCAATTAATTTCACTCTGCACATAATGTTTTCACTGGGGATTCGTAAAAGCATGCGCTATGTAACTCATATTCTTATCCAGCAGTACTTGTGTAACATTAGTAATAAAAGTAAAGGTAAAGTCAACTTGACCGTACCCCCAACTGGGAAACCTGCATGCCCTGGTTTGTGCTGCAAATATCGACCAACAGGCCCCAGAGGAGTATACGGCTGCAGTCGATCACTGACTGTCCAAAGCTATGGCGCTAATGGTGGAAGATTCCATACGATAATCTGCGACCATCAACCCTCTCCATTGCTGGGAAGGTCAGTAAACCCACAGCAGTACGCACACCGGATACTGACTGATTACACCAAGTGCCGCAAAGTACTTGCCTAGCTGGGAGCGAGGTTCGAGCCTGCGGCCTTGAGAGTCAAAGTCAGACGCTTTAGTATCAAAATGTGATGATGAATTCAACATGTAACTTGGTATAAGATCCTCAAAACGTGTCGGAAACGATTCAAGTTTTGTTGTCATCAAAGAAACATTTGCGCTTCTGTGGATCCCAAAATATGTAGAGGCAAACCAAATTTTCGAAATTTGGAGCAAAGCCAGGAGCGCAAGCATTTTATATGGAGCGCTAGTTGCGCTTTAGAGCTTTAGTTTGCGCTTTTGCCTACATCGTCTGAAAAGAAGATGGTGCTGACGTAGTATTGTTATTGAGCAGATCACAGACTATGGAGCAAAGTTCAGCTAAGGCCTGTCCTGCTGCCTCGCCAGTAAGGTTGAGGCCGTGCTCAGTAACCTTGCCCAAGTTGTCTGTGTCTGAGACAGCTGAAGGCTTGTCTATATATGGCTGTACTGCAGTGCCAGTAAAGCTCAGGCAGCCTTCGGTAATGAACGGGTTCAACAGACACAGACTCTGTCGACTTCCGAACAGATTATATGGCTGCACTGGAGAGAAGGTAGAGCTCGGGCAAGGTTCAGTTCCTCCGTACCAGTTGCCAGTATTACTGGCAAGAGCAGCTCCATCTTTGTATCGTGGCTACTGCAAGCAAGAACCAGCAGTTTCAGGACACAAGCAATACGGTGAGCATATAATGCTATGGCATTTGGTAAGACACACTCTCTAACAGTAGATAAGTAGTCTAATCTTTATAGTAGTACACTCCTACCTACATTTCATCTCACGCACTTCATCTCTAGCTAATAGATGGGTGGAAATTATAATGTTGATGAGTTTGATATGCTGATGTATCTATGATACGGCGGGAGCCAGCCATCACTGGTGCCACTGGGCAAGGCCTTTTTAGCGGTTTATGCGGCTGATCTTTTTAAGTATAAATTTCTTGGAACCTGCATCTTGGTTTGCTACCATGAAAATTCCACAGGTAAAGATAGACAGGGCAGCCTATCAGAATTATTTTCAGCTATGAGGCTGGTCGTAAGATATCAAACATTGAATCTCGGTGTTGTTATGAAGTAGATGCGGCATTACCATGGCACAATGGCAAGGTTTCACTGATCCATCTGAAAGACCTTGCTCGACCGGGAAAGTTTTACGGGTGAAGCTAGCCTATATATTAATACCCTAGTAGGTATGTTCCTATTGCGTCAGGCTCTTCATCACTCATAGAGAGAAAGGAATTAGAGATTTCATCTGGCAATAAAATTCAACTTGCAAGAAGCTTTGTTTTTCAGTTCAACCATAGCTGTCTTTTATTCGCGTCTTGAAAACAAGTAGTTATCTACCACTTTTCATTTTTTCAAAAGATTTACTCGTTTAATTGGTGGCTAATGGCATTCTTCATAATGCCACATGCGCAACATAGAACGGGTAGTATTGGACACATGGGTTCCAAAATATGAAAATACAGTATCTCGAATAGAGGGTTACACTGCTGTGACTGATGAAATTGGCCCAGTCCGTTGTGGTATAGCTGTTGCAGCAAACAAAGCCCTTTTTGTATCACTCTCTTCACTCATAGATAAAAGGAAATTAGATAATTGCGCTTCTCGAAAAAAGAAAAAAAAATCCCGTCAGGTTAGAAGTGAAGACGGGAAGATGATTTCACGAGTATCATATCTACCGCTTTTCTTTTTTGATAAAAACTATGATACTTACTTTACTTGTGGGGTCACATGTTTAACTTGGATACGCTACGGGAGAACAGTTTGGGTAGTGTAGAACATCTCATCTCTAAGATATTTTTTTTGAAACGACTGTGCAATGTCTAAGGAAATACAATCACATCCTGAGTGCGGATGGTTACGCTGCCGTGACTGAGGAAATTGGCTGAATCTGTTGTGGTAAAGCTTCACACAAAGCAGAATAAAGATGGGCTACTAATCAATATCAATGAATCCCGTAATAGGGCAAAAAAAAAAGATATGCTAACAAAACATGAAACGTGTAACAATAAACAGGGTAGATTATCTGTAAACTGCGTGAAACAGAGCTTAGATAATTATATCTAGAACTCTTCTACATCGCAGGTTCATATTGAGTGTGAAGACCAGAAAGGCGGTACGTATCACGGTGTACCCATCATCGGCAAGCTGTTGAGATAAAATATAAGAAATTTACTAACAAAGACGAAAGTTTACAAGTAAAAATAGCAAGAGACACACATAAATCAGAACATTGAATGACAGAAAAAACTAACGGTTGATGATATGCAACGGGTATGCGCTTCGCGTTCCATTGAGGGGAGGCTTCAACTTAGAACTGTAATGGGATTCTAAAATACGCCGAAAAACAGACGAGGATTGCGTTCCTAAAATGGAGAAATTGTCAAAACTGACTCGGACGCCACACCGCTTGGATGCTGTCTCACCATAGAATGAGGAGGACTAACTAGCTGCTTCCGATTCGAGCACTCCTTCCACTGTGTTCACAAACTCTGGTCATAATAGTACGCACAGTTGAACCACTTTACCTAAAACCGAAACACCCGCCACCACCGGTAATGATGCACATACAGTACCTATGCGTAATCCTTCAATATTTTGGCCAGCAGTCGGAAAAAATGAAAATCGAATTGGAGAAAATTGTACTTAGATACTTTCCCGATAAGAAATTTATTTTTGTACTTGTAAATAAATTTGCAATAGGCTCTTTTTCAAGGACAGGCCTCCTAAAGCAGTTCTGAGCTCTGTGGTGTATCAATTTTGTTGCGAGCTCCGTGGGTCTACGTACATTGGTTCAACTGTGCGTACTATTATGACCAGAGTTTGTGAACACAGCGGAAGGACTGCTCGTTAGTCCTCTTCATTCCATGGTGAGACAGCATGCCGAACGGTGTACCGAGCCAGTCTTGACAATTTCTCCATTTTAGGTACGCAATCCTCGTCTGTTTGTCTGCGTATATTAGAATCTCTGTACATTTTTAAGTTGAAGTCTCCCCTCAATGAAACGCAAAGCGCATACCCGTTGCATATCATCAACCGTTAGTTTTTTCTGTCATTCAATGCTCTGATTTATGTGTGTTCCTTGCTATTTTTACTTCTAAACTTTAGTCATTGTTAGTAAATTTCTTATATTTTATCCAAACAGATTGCTGATGATGGGTATGATGTCCGAAATCAAAAATGTCACCGTGCCTTTACATCTTTATCAAGACACAACTGCAAATTCTCTGCTGGCCGAGTAAATGCAAAATTTTTAGGTGACCTCAAAATGCTAATATAAGTTAGATGGGGTGTAAGGTAGACGGACTGCGTAACGGTAAACAGGTTTAAGCGGTAAAAATTGGTTTAGACTGAATGGATTAAGCTTGAAACGCTGCCTCACGTCGAACTAAGGTAAGTGCAAACATTAATTAACAGTGGAATTTCCAGGGTCCCCCTTGCAAGGTCGTTATAGATTAGGATCTATCTGCAATGTAGTAGAAGAACCTGTGTCCCTGGGAATGCCCAGTGTAACGGCTACTGTCACTACGACAATGACGTAATGCTTCAGTTATAGATTAGATTAGAAAGCCGGCGGTGTAAACGGACCAACAGGCCCATTTCCAGCTGGGGAACTGCCCGGACTAAGGTCCGGCCCTCTCTGAGCTATTGCTATTTTATCTGGATCATTTAGATGCCACAGGCTAAAAATTTTAGTTAATTCTGACATTGCTGCTGTAAAGCTGCTGCTGCTCGTGTAGTAATTGACAGCGCCGTAGGACCATTGGATTCATTGTCAGGAAGCCTTTACAGCTGTTGCCATTGCCAACCTGATAGACATTTAATTTCCCTAGAGTGTGATGCATTTACTCCGAAGTGGTACACCACGAACTGGTGAGTAGGATGGAAAATATAGTCTCGTTGTTTATGCTTTGATCACTTTCAGTTAAATATATTTAGGAAGCTCATTCCGAAGGAACTTTCAACCTATTGAGATAGGTATTGTTACCACTCGGTGATCAATAAATTTCTCGTCAGGCTCGTATTTCCCCATGCGTGAACGCAAATCAGCTCTATTAGAGACTGCTATCCAGATTATTATTGCTTTGGAGAGCATTACTTTAAGCCTAGTTTGCCTTTATATATGAAGTATAATATTCTGCCAAATTTAATCTCAGAAAATTTAAGGCCGCCGCAGCGCGGCCCTGCAGTTAATGTTTTAGCTGCTTCGGCAACCTTGATTTTTGATAGCGATTGATGTTCACTGCACTGTACATCGTATGCGTTGATGAAATGAGCTGAAAATGCTTGTATTCGTTATTCTAAAATACTAATAATTACTGTGCATGAGTTACCTCAGCCATTAGCTAGGCCTTCGGGACGTTTCTCTTTCGTGCCCACTTTGCTTCCTTCCCGATTTCATGCTCCTACTTGCTCATGCTTTATTCTGTTCTTCCTCTTCTTTCCCGACTTGCTGTTCCCATGCGCGTTGATCCTGTGTGGTGGGAGCACCTTCGTGCATGGGTTCCCCGCTTCTCTTGGCGTACTCTATGTCCCTTGCTCTTTCCTCTGTGATGTCGTTTTGCTCGGAAACGGAGGCTTAAACTTCCTAACTATAACTAACTAATAACTAACTGTGCATGAAATAGCCAAGCGTGCAAACGGCTGCAAATTTAAGACTAAGCCTTTCTTCCCTAATGTTCGGCGTACCAATCGAGCAACAAACTCACGACGGTCACAATGCTCTCCCTGTATGAAGTAATCAGCATACTTTCGAAGGCGAAAATTGGCAATCGAAAAGGCCATGGGCAACGCAATCTCCAAACCAACTTCACATCATGAGCATTAATAAGGAAAAAAGGACACAGCTTAAACTTGATTGAGATATACAAAGTACTTGTGGAAATTTCACATTAAAAGTAACGACAAACAAATTTAGAAGGGCTTCTCATACTCACCTTTCGTCCGTTGTAGAGAACTATTTTCTGGGTTCGAATTGTTAATGGCGATGATTATCGCACATAATTACATCCATTATTATAACACGTGTTGAACAGCCTCCACGGTGTTTACTCTCGAAGCGAGCTTATAGCCGGAAGCCTCTCGAGATGTCGCCGCCAGGCAAGGCTTGAGAGTGAGCCACTAGATTCTACATTACTTTACGTCCAATGAAACTCCTAGATTTTACCTTTTGCGTCATACAAATCACAGTTGATAACTATGTTCTTCCTATTCTTGTCTCTGTCAGGAAAGAGTGTGACTTACGTTCCTGTAGTTGACGTGAAAGGCATTCAAATCAAGCAGCTACTTACTGAAGATGACTGCATATCTGTAAAAGAAGAACCCATCGAAAGCACACCTGATGACCTGGTGAGACGGCTGACTGTCTCTTGAGTTGTTTTTCTTTGACTATGTGAACCTTAAGAATATATTGTGATATTTTTCACATGATTTATGGAAATAAGTCTTCTCAGTATAAGGATAACAAAAGTATAAGGAAAGGCATCGTAGGAGCATAAAAGTCTTCATCAAAGTTCTGAATGGGAACAAATAATGAAAACTGTCTATATAGGGCTAAGCTTTTGGCCGGTCTCACGGCAGTAATATAAATACTTGGCTCTGTATGGTATTGTGAGCTGGTGGCTTTTTTTGTTTGTGATGATCAGTTTGCATTTATATGACGTGATTACTTGTTAATTATTACCTTCGATATGTGTAAGGAGCTTCTAGTGTTTGGAGCAATGCACATGCAAAAACTCAAATTTATGTGTTTTTAAAGCAAAAAATGGCGTAATTTACTGTCACTGCACGCAGAGGCGAAGCGACTGCGACAATGTATAGGCAACAGTACAGACTGCGCCAGTAACGGTTTTTGTAAGATTTCATGTATTTCAATTCCCTGCGAATAAAGTGTAAGAGGTAATAATGTTTGCCTGCTGTAAGTGTCTATAAATATATTTTCATCCAAGCCCTTCCGCTCAAAATTGCCAGAAGCAATATAAGTTTAGATATCATCTCAATCACTTACAGGCCGTACGGTGTGTTGGCTTAAGTGTAATCAATGATAAAATTAATAACTGCTGACTCAGCGTTACAGCCTCCCTCCTTCATTGCTAGCGATGGTCTTATGTCATGAGGCGTGCTAGTTCAGTTTATAAATCGCTTTGTTCTACGAACCCTCTCTTATTTAGCCAAACTTTTTAAAAAATTTTCAGCCGCCCTGTTTAGCAGTTTGATACTGTGGTATTCGCGATCAATCAAGTTTGCCATGATACATATTTTCGTAGTGAAATCGGTTTTCATGGCAGAATCTCAAAATTTCTCACAATAGACCAGTCGTAAAACTCAAGATTTAGTGGAAAATAGATTTTTAAAAAATCAGGCTATGCACGTAGCTATGGAAATGAGATTATTTTTCAAGTGGTCATTCAACAAGCAACATAAAATAAATAGGCATTAATTAGTCATTATTGTAAAATACTCATTTCACTGACCTGACTATGCTTGGAAAAGGAATGTCTCGTGTCAGCAACATAAAATACATAGGTATTAATTAGTCATTAGTGTAAAATACTTATTTCACTGATCTGGCTATGCTTGGAAAAGGAATGTCGTCGGGTCGGCACAGGTAACAAACCTCATATTTTAATTAGCTAGTGCGCCTTGTTGAGCGCCAAGATGCACAGATCTCAATTTCGCGCCTTTTGTTAGTTGGCTTTGAAGATACGATGCCACTTTGCATAGCAGATCTGGTGTGAGGTGGTTTCCAGCGTGACAGAAATGGACATATGAACAGATAATGAAACTGACGTATATGCATTGGTCTTCCTTGGAATGAGCACTAATGTAGTGCCTTATCAACCTATGCTCCACTTATTTCATAGGATACTTCGGCAACTTCGGCTCGGAGCTTAGCGTTTCGTAGTTTCTTTGGTGGAAGAATTGCTGATGAGATTTTCGCTTTCAATCTATGACAGCCTTTATTATAGCCCGTGATAAGAAAAAGAAAAATTCGAGTAGGCAAAATTAGATTCCAAAAGAACTCAGATTCACAACACGCAGAAGTGACAACGGCTCGGCATTGCACCAACTGAGGCCCGGGTTCGATTCCCCGGACGGCACGCTACGGATTTACACTGCGTGGAGCACTCCTGCATCAAGAAGGCCAGGCGAAGCACGGGGAGGGATCCCCATTTGACTCTCATCATGGACTGCTTCTCCTGCTCTTCACACTACCAGTTTTCAAAATTCTAGAATTAAGTCTAAAAAGAAAACCTCGATAGGTGTATCTACTGTATCATCTATACGAGATAATAAATGATGTTTGTTTTGTTTGATATTAGAATAAAAGTACAAATAGTCATAGAAGAAGCAAAGTACGATACACGACAATCAATTACGAAAATACAAAAATTAAGCTCAGGTTAAAAAGTAATGAAACGCCAAATTTGACAAGCAAATGGCATAGCTATCTCCCCATACTACAGTCAACCACATCAAACACGAACAACCGTTGATACTGGAGAATATTTGCCCTCGATAACCAAGCAGTAAACTGGGTTTGTGTCGCAATCACGCCAAATCAGGTCTACCACAACCTGAAAAAAGGTTTCTGTAACCTGAAAAGGGGCTGTGAGAACGCCATCTAGCGACGATCGAAGTAAGCTAAAAAAAATTTAAAATTCCGTTTAATTTGATTTTTTCTCATTGAAAGTTCCAAGTAACAGATCTGATTTACTTTCTCTGTTGTAAGGTGTTTATTTGTTACGCATTTGAATGAATTTAGTGTTCCTTTTATTCAAAATAGACGTTTGTGCTCGGTGACCTACCTCACGGTAACCCGTGTAGCAGTCGCCATTTAAGCTATGATTGCGACACGGGTTGTGACTGGTTGGGTCACCGGTGTTACGCGGTGTAGCACCGGTAACCCAAAAAATGCTGATTGCGACACACCCCTGGTGAATCACGTCGGCTGTACTTGGGTTACATGAAGGACCAGCGTTCTTCTTGAGTGTACATATTTCCATTTTATTTACAGGTAATTGGTACAAGAGAGCCCTCACACCATGGACCAGTACCGGCAGCACACGATACTGACGGACTCGCAAGAGGACCCTCAAGTGAGACCCATATGGCTGGTATAGCTTCAGTTGGAGAGAGTAAACTTGACTCAGCTCCCGTGAAGGATCCTGTGACATCAGTCAATAAGCTCTGTGGCTCATCATCATCTGACAGACTCCTTTCTAATCATAGGCTTTCAGGTGCTGCAGCTAGGGTCGAAGCTAACGCGAAACTTCGTGTGTGTTGTGTGTGTGAATATATCGGTGCTACTGGTCGGGATTTGCGGGCTCATTTTACTGAGAAGCATTCACGTAAATTACCTTACAAGTGTAGATGTTGCGAGTTTAAGACAAACCGCAGGGGAAATTTATTCAAACATTTCATTGTTAAGCATAATCGTGTAAAGCCTTGGAAATGCAGTGAATGTAGTTTTACTTGTGCTGATAAACGCAGACTGGCTTATCATTACGATTGTAGACATTCAAGAGACAAACGCTTCAAATGTAGTGGTTGTAATTTTGCTTCTCATTCCAAATATTATCTGAGAGAGCATTTTGCACGAAAGCATTTAGCTCAGAAGCGATTCAAGTGCAATGACTGTGATTACATGTCCTTTAGTAAGAGCGAGCTCGCTAGTCATATTGCTCACCGACATTCAAGAGAAAAAAGCTTCAATTGCAGTGAATGCGACTATGCTTGCGTTAATAAAAACATGCTCAAAAGTCATTTTACAAATATGCATTCGGATGAAAAACAGTACAACTGTAATGATTGTAAGTATACTTGTGTTAATAAAAGTCTGCTCAAAATTCATATTGCTCACAAACATTCAAAAGAAAAACGTTTCAAGTGTAGTGACTGTGAGTATGTTTGTGCAACTGGAAGCATGCTCGCCTCTCATATAGCTTTCAAGCATTCTGAGAAGAAGCGCTACAAATGCAGTGAATGTAGTTATGCTTGTGTTCAGAAGAACTCGCTGAATATTCACTTTGCTCGCAAACATTCGGGGGAGAAACGTTATAGCTGCAAGGAATGTGATTATTCTAGTTTCCTCAAAAGCTCACTCTGTATTCATTTTGCTCGCATCCATTCAGGAGAAAAACGCTTCAAGTGCAGCAAATGCGAGTACGCTGGGGCTCATAAGAATAATCTCGATTCCCATTACTTATACAAGCATTCTGGAGAGAAACGCTACAAGTGTACTAAATGTAGTTATGCATGCGTCGCCAAACAGACTCTCAACACACATTTTGCCTGCAAACATTCAGGCGTGAAAAACTTGAAATGCAATGAATGTGACTACACTTGTGTTTTAAAGAGCAGTCTTGAAAATCATTTTGCCCACAAACATTCAGCACAGAAACATTTCAAGTGCAGTGAGTGTGAGTTTGTTGGTGCTTCTAGTAGCAATCTCGCTACTCATATTGCTTCCAAACATTCTGGAAACAAACGCTACCGGTGCAGTGAGTGTAATGATACTTTCACGACAAAGGACGCACTCGATCCTCATTTTGCTCGCAAACATCCTGGGGGGAAAAATTTAGTTTATTATTATTGTTAAAACTTCACGCCAGGGTACCAAATGAAGTACAAAACCACTGCAAGACTCCCAAGATATAGCTTTAAAGAAGATTAATCAAAAATATTCGCAACTCACTCGAATGCCTGCACATCGACACAGCCAAACTAGGATCCCGGCAATGAACTCCACGTAAGTACCGATTTAGGAACGAAACCTCGACCGAACTGTCGAGTTTGCCCCCTAACCAAACTTAAAATACCCGTGGCTAAAATTAACGTCTCGAAAATTGAAATAAATTGCTAGAACAACCGGGCGTTGCCTACCTCAACTAAAATCTTGAAGGAGCACTGGACACTTAACGTTTTCTTACAAATAGTGCAGACGCCAATGCATCGAAGGTGTGACACGCCCTTGATAGGCAATAAAAGCTAGCTCCAGAGCTGCAGCAGACAGACTTATACCCTAGCCAGCGTCCAATCCGTTTGGTACTCGTGGCTGTTAGCATTGTACTATCCTGCTAGAAGACCTATACACCCTAATGAGCTAGTTTATAGAGTGCTTGTGCATAGAAAATTGCATAGTGCGCTAGTAACAGTATAAAGTACGAAGTATTCTACTCAGACTTATTACATAGTGCTTATCAGAGTAGCACATTGTGATATAGCGCAGATAGCCGCTATAGTCTATATGAACATACTGCAAGAGTGAGAAGTGGGCTGAAAGACAAATACAATAGATATCGAGCAAACTGTGTGTTACTGCCAGCAACTGGCACACCTCCGGTAATCCCTGTAACAAGTGTAACGTGAAATATTCCCCGATAGCAGTGATAGAAAGATCATTGAAGATAGAGACATACCTACAGACTATTATTGAGTGTCTGCAAGTAAAGCCAGCTGGGAATCCTTGTGTGATACAATAGAGACTTGTGCTGGTATTGCCTGCCGAAGTAAAAGTAGCGCGAATCAGTGCATCAGCCGGTGTGTATTTGGAGGTTACCCTTACCGAGTCAGTACATCAAAGCGACCCCCAGTCCCGCGCCCGCACAATAGGCCTCGTACCTATCAAAATGAGAGCCATATCAATTTCTGGGATGACGCATGTATGCGTTCCCAAAGTAAAAGTCCGCCATCACCGGCTAATAAAAACAATTGGAAGCCCATGGCATCCAGGGTGACTATTTACGATGGATCAAGGCATGGCTTACGGTCGGCAGCAGCGAGTGAAGCTTAAAGGAGAGTCGAGCGACTGGACACATGGACACAAGTTTCATCAGGGGTTCCACAAGGTCGCGTGCTTGGCGCACTTCTGTTCTCAATTTACATCAATGATCTCGATCTTAACATCCGTAGTAAAATCAGTAAATTCGCAGATGATACAAAACTATGTCATCCTCCAACAAGACCTTGACCACCTCATGGAATATAGCGCAACGTGGCAGATGAACTTTAATGTCGACAAATGCTCAGTAACGCACGTAGGGCTCGTGAACTCCCCCAACCCATTAAAATGAATGGGACGCAATTGGTTACTGTCACCCAACAACGTGACTTAGGAATCACTATTACAAACAAACTACAACACAGTCACTAAGTTGACAAGAGTGTGAAATGGCAAGCAGAGTACTCGGATTCATCACCAGAAACTTCAAATACAAGTCCAAGGATATCATCGTTCCCTTATACAAGGCATTAGTTAGGCCACACTTAGAATTCAATTCTGGTCGCCACATCTCTGTAAAGATATCCATAACATGGAAAGAGTCCAACGCAGAGCAACGAAATTGATACCTCAGCTGAGAAACAATATATTTATTTATTGAACATTTATTTCTCCACAGGCGGGAGGTGTTCTTGGATTATT
>LQNS02278129.1:19608015-19624752 GCA_001587735.2 Parhyale hawaiensis
GTTGGTCTTGTATGTTATACTCATGCAGTAGTGTCTCTCTGGCTGTTGGTCTTGTATGTTATACTCATGCAGTAGTGTCTCTCTGGCTGTTGGTCTTGTATGTTATACTCATGCAGTAGTGTCTCTCTGGCTCTTCGCTGTGTATGTCTAATGCCGCTGAACTCTGTTTCAGTTATTTTGCTTTGCATTGTATATACAATAAATAGAATCATTGTATGTAGAATATATTAATATCTTATCGTATAGCATCGCCAATTTTAAACCGATGAAGGTATGTTTAATAATTCATACATGAATAGTGAATGTCTGCAAATCTGATGATGTGATTATTTCACCTAACTAATTGTGTGCCAGTTATTCGCTCATGAACAGTGAATTGCCATTGGTTGAATGGTGCCTATTCCATCCATGTGCATTGACTTATCACTGATTTTATGATTAATATTTCACTCATGAACGATAAATTACCGTTGATAATATTCTGATTTTTTCGCCCTATTAACAGTGTGACTCTGAAAACATACAATTTCTGTAGTATAATGTCTCGTTCCCCGATTGGGGTTCCTTCATGCAGGATTATAGTTGAATGTGATGTGTCTCTGGCTCTTTGCAGAGCTTGCTGAGACTACTATTAAATATGCGCTATGCTTCAATCATTTTTTTTGGTGCTATCTTCGAACTCATTCCTTCATATGGACTGAGCCAGAGCTCTCTAGAGTACAGGCCTGGTTCTCGTCTCGCAAGTGATTCAGTATTCTGGATACGGCGCACTCCCATTGCATATAAGCTGACTGGAAGGGTATTCCAGTTTATTGCAGTGTTTTACCTAAAATTTTACATTGGAAGGCGCACATTTAATTAAGAAAGAGGATAGGGAACGAAGAGGGAGAACGAGCCTACTACAGTCTCAAGAAAAAAATGCTATCAATGGAGAGATGAAGCTCCTATGCGGCACATTGACAAGAAAGACTTGAAGCAGAAGGGTTATAGAAGGGAATAAGAGTTGCTAATTAGCGTGAGCGGGAAAATGTTGGAACGGCGAGTCAAAGAAGAAAGTTAACGTATCGATTATTGTCTGAATTTTTTCACGCACAAGTCCACTAGCTTAATAAGAAAGACAGTACGCTAGAAGAAATAATTGTCTACTGCCCGTGAAAAATCATCACCTCGTGAGAGCCCCGTTGATTATCTGACAAAAAAAAAGTAATAAAATTGTGCTCCAGAAGCTGCATACACTCTGTCCTGATTTCAATACGTGTTTCAAGGAAGAAGTGCATCCAATTGAAGAGATAAGGATCCAATTTTCACTATCTTCTGCAACCTGGTCATCGATCTCTACGAAAACGTAACTGAATAACAAATCTGCAACCTGGCTTATTTTTCGCCTATCTATTTCCTTCAAGGCAGACACTAAGTAAATAAAAAATACAAAAAGCGTTTTATTATATTGGGGTTGCAATCAATGTTAGTGGGCTTATCTTGGCCCGATACTCAGTCCGTATTGGTCGCAATTTTGAAGTACGAATTCCCATCAAAAATGGTGGTGATGCAATAGCCACGATGCATTCTAATACAGCAGTTTCGCAGTCCAGGATACGATGTTGTTTTTCAAAATGCCACGCCACATTCGAAATGCCACCGGTGCAGAGACTGCGAAGTTTACAAACTTACTGGACGCAGATTTACAGAAAGTTCCAGACAAACCAGCTATAAGAGACATCGGACAATGTGGGGATAGCTCGCTATTGACTCTCTCACGAAATACAGCATTATCTCTGCAAAAGATGGGCGTTGTGTGTAACGCCACCTGGATCTCGTCCAGGGTATTTAGTGCACGCTGAGAGCGCATATCTCCGCCAAGCAAGACAACGGTAACGAAACGTTTAAATAGGCTCTGGTTCTAATTGTATCAGCTCCAAAATCTAATCACTTGCACTTTTTGACAGAAACAACAGCTGTAATTTTCCTAAAGATCCGTTCCTAACTTTTTGAGTTTTGTTGCTAACAAACACACAAACTGACCAACCGATCATCATCAAAATTCGATCATTCTTGTATTACAACATTCCGAGCAATTCCTGTAAATTTCATGAAGATCCTTTCATACCTTTTTAGTTATGTTGCTATCAATTATAAATCAATTACAGTGGCGAACAAATGACCAAGCATGCCACAAAAAATTGGCCATTTACGCTTCGTGATATAAGTTGCAACTCTGTAAATTTCATCAATCTCTATTTTTAGTTTACTTATTTGCGTTATGCTACTAAGAAATACGAGGCAGACAAACAAGTAAACGGTTGAACAGATCTTCACTAAAAATTAACCATCGCTTGCGACCAACATGCGACATTCCTAACAATTCCTGTAAATTTTCTAAAGATCCATCCTTAACTTTTTGAGTTGTCCTTACGACAAACAAACAACTGGACTAAAACGTAACCTCCTTGGCAGAGATAATTACGGTACATACTCGGAACTTACTGGTTGTACTTGTGCCAGGGGCGCTAATGAATACATCGGCGGTGTGCCGCATCTTTAAGAAGTAAGTACTTGCGATGCGCAGGTTCGGAAGTGGCGGTACGCATTTGCAGCGAAACGATCCAATAACTTTACCGTTTGGGGCAAGATTATTTTTTTTTTCAATAAATGGCTTGTCTTTACGAAATGCCACCCGCATTAACGCTGTGAAGTTTATAAGCTTAGTACATAGATTCGTGCTTGGCACCAGCGGTAGAGGCAGTCTAGAGTGCTGAGCTCATAACGCTGAAAGTTACAGGTTTGAATACCAACCCAGGCAAGCGAGCTCTTGTGGTGCTTGACTCGCTGGATCAGCATTTGATACCTGCCCCTTTGCTGTGGAGGTACTTACCTTTCCCAGAAGAACTGGAGAGGATGGGGGCCGTGGGTGCCAAAGCCTTAAACGAGGTTTGGTCGACTGCAGCTGTACATTCCTCGCGTGCCAATTCACGTATAGGTGAAGTACGATATGATGTTCGTCGGTACCCATTAGGGGTTGCTGTCACTCCCAACATATGCTTAAACTACGACACGAGCTGTGAGTAGTTACATGCATAGTGGAGATAACTCGCTGCTAGTTCTTTCGCTTGTCCCGGATTGCAGTATCACATGTAGCGTCAGAGCGTGAGATGAGTGTATTGCGGCCCCTGGACCGCCACCAAAGCATTTCAACCGTCGGTAAGATGCTATTTATCTATGTTCCGTCCGTAGATTAGACAGAAATTGCTCAAAAGCCTTAGCGTCGGCTCGCCTTCGATGTTTGATGTCTCTACAGTGGCCATGTTTAACAGACTCTAGGAGTGTAGGTTATACATTCATAACAATAGTAGGTACCAATTTGTATAAGGAATTCTTAAAATAATAACAGCCTGTGTAGCTTCAAATAGTATTGAGATCCGAAATTTCTACCATGAATCTGTCAATCTATCTGTCTACCTTACCTAAGCTGCTCCACTATCTCCGTTTGCCAGTTGCCTCTGCTAAAGCTGCACTTCGTTGGCCGCCTCTTCCGGCCGCCCGCATGAACTTGTGTCGGTTGAATCAGTTCATTCACTGTTGACTCAGTTGGCATTTGGCAGGGGCACGGTGTGGGTGTTGTGCAGCACTGGAGCTAACAAAGCATGAGCAGAACTACTAGTGACGTGTTTGGCGGGGTTGAAGGGTAGGTATCATGTGCTGTTTTATTGCTGTACAGAAATGCTTTGGCTTATAGTGTCGTTTGAGCCTTTGTGCATTTATGTTTCCTCTGATTTATGACCATATTGCTTAATAAAGAGTTCAGCGAGTTGTGCTTGTGTCAATGTCACTTCATCTAACGTAGTTAGTGTTGGTATGCTTATTGAATTTGCAATTTCCTTGTACGTGAATAATATTCATACCAAATGTACTACCGAATGCCGATGCATTTCTCCTAAGTTGTTAGGCTGCATATTATATATCTGATAATACCGGTGTACTCCAATTAGGAGCGTCTGGTAATTGAATAGCTCCAGTCATGAATCGCGGCAATTCGCTGGATTTTTCTTCCAAATCCTCCATCATTGCTGGTTTCTACATAGTCTAACATTGATACAACCAGTACGTATGGTCCTATCTATGTAGAACACCATTTAGCTCCGTGTTTGCCTTTAATTATTCTGTAGCTACCATTGCATCAGTTCCTGAATAGAAATTGACCACCACCTCGTGCTGTGAGTGACGTTCCAATGCCCTACTACCGCCTTATCAGCATGTGCTGCATTCCCTTTGCAGTTGTGCTGGGTTATTCCAAAACGTGATAATGAAAAAACGTGCTACCCCTACTGTCTTCAAATACGCAAGTCCTCTGGACACTCATATGCGAGTGTCTACTACAGATAGCAGCGCCAAACCTATTATGATGTGCTCAATTATATAGTGAAATGCAATGTCTTATCACAGATCATATATGAAATTGTGTTGTTACCTCGGCCAAGGAGGTTATGTTTACGTCGTGTTTGTCTATCTGTCTGTCTGTTTGTCACCAAGATAACTCGAAAAGTTCTGAACCTATTTGGACGAAATGGTATGTTAGGATAAACAGATGATTAACTTTTGGTGAAGATATGTCCATCCGTTTGTTTGTTTGTTTGTTTGTTTGTCGGCCTCATTTTTTCTAGTGCCATAACTGAAAAAGTTACGGATGGATTTTTATGAAATTAACATGAGTTGTGAGTTATACAACAAAGAGTAAATGACCGCATTTTGGTAATGATCCGCTTGTTCGTTTGCCACTGTTTTTAATTTTATGCTTGTTAGCACAATAACTCAAAAAATAATGAATGGATCTTTATGAAATTCATAGGGGATGTTAGTAATGGTAAAAGACATAAATGATTAAGTTTTATTGCAGATCGGTTTGTTCGTTTGTATGTTAGACTCATGTTTGTCATAACGTTTGTTAGCAGTATAACTCAAAAAGTTATGAACGGATCTTCAAGAAAATTGCACTAGCTGTTATTACGATCAAAAAACACAAATGATTAGATTTTGTAGTTTATACAAAGAAAATTATGGTTTCAGAGCCAATTTGAATTTTTTTTCTGCCGTTGCCTCGCTTTGCGGAGGTCTGCGCTCTCAGAGTGCTCTAGTTATTATTATTCGTACTTCTCTGAAATTGCATTGCCTCAATCATCTGTCGTGGTAGTTGCATTTCTTTGGCATGGAACTACAGTGCTTACTGTTGTTAGCCATGTGTATTCTCATCATGTATGACTGCTGCGTACATACCTGCTGCTGCATTTTATTTTTAGCCTCCAGAAAAGAAGAACAAAAAATACAGGAGCATTCACTCTGAAGCATCAGGAGAAACCAGCCGCAACTGGTGACAAGTCTGTCATGGGTTAGCCATGAGAAGCCTTCATGAACATACCGTATGTAAGACTCTAGCAGGCTTGCAGTGTGGGAGTGAGACATTTTAGAGGCCACTAGTCGCAGTCAGAAACTAGCTGATCTCAAGAGTTGAAGTCGGATGAAATTAGATCCCATCTGTTGAAAAGTCGGAGGTTTTCGAGGCTAAATGGACATAGTTTGGCAGTAGCTAGCTTGGCTCAGGAGTCGGAGTCAGACTTAGCCCGCCCGACTCCGTAGCTCAGCATATGAGGCGCTACACGCAGAAAAATGGTTGTTTGCCGTTAAGCAAAATTAGTTAACTGTAAACTACCTGGTCCTTTGAATTTGCGTCAATGCACATTATAGTAATCAAGTTTTAAAAGTAAAGTTCATCTCGAGGCTTTGTCGATCCTCATCAAAAACTGAAGAAAATGTCAGCCACAAAGCCACTAAATTCCAGTGTTGGTCGTTCCTTGACTCAAGCTATCCCAAGAATCACTGTCACTACATCCTTACTTAGGATTGCTCAGAACCTCAGATGCTGTAAAACGTAAAAAAAATATTTCTTTCAGTTTCTGTTGCGGAGTTATAGAGGATGTGAATTGTGGAGTGGCCCTGGATACCTACAGCAATATATACATGATTTTGATTTGATTTGGTGAACAACAGATGAACAAGAGCGTCGTGATGAACAACAGTGTCTTTACGATTAATTATTATTGCTTTGTAGCTAAAATATTACTTCGTTAGTGATAAAAATCAAGTGTTTTTTATCGTAAAGAACATACTTTTCTGCGTGTAGAAAAGTATGTCACTTGTAGTCACTTGTGCTCGCTCTTGATGCTTTACCAAGTTGCTATGAAGCCAGTGGAATATTGCTGCAGGTATCCAGGGCCACTCCACAATTCACATCCTCTGTAACTCCGCAACAGAAACTGAAAGAAATATTTTTCTTTACGTTTTACAGCATCTGAGGTTCTGAGCAATCCTAAGTAAGGATGTAGTGACAGTGATTCTTGGGATAGTTTGAGTCAAGGAACGACCAACACTGGAATTTAGTGGCTTTGTGGCTGACATTTTCCTCAGTTTTTTTGATGAGGATCGACAAAGCCTCGAGATGCACCTTACTTTTAAAACTTGATTACTGAGAAACTGCATGATCTACTTTTTTTTTTTTGTTCTCTCTTTAAATCCAGAAACGCACATTACCCTTATTTACGAGCTTTAATTATGGTGCTATTCCTATAAGGAATTAAAGCTTATTTTGAACATTAATGGATTACAATGGCAAGCATCGTGGATAGGGAAATTACGCTCTAAATATCGTCCTGTTATAATCGAAGTGATAACATTGGACAATATATCACAGTATGCGCGCCGAAAACTTCATATCGATAGCATTCAGAAGTAACTTATCGCTAAAAATTTCCTCAATAGACAATGTTGAACATACGATTGGATACCTGATTTAAGGGAGACAGAAATTGCTTGACGAGGTGACAGCTTTGTTACGTAAGACGCTGAAGTTCAAGCTTTAGGCCCATCTGTAGGGAACATGTTCGCTTAATTTATGCTTTATTTTGTTCTTCCCTATATTTTTCAATTCGCTATTTCCTTACGGGTTGATTTTGCCTGAGAACCCCTTTGTGCTGGGGTTTCGTATTTCATCTAAATACTTTTCGTCCCCAATTTTATCTAAATACTTTTCGTCCCCAATTTTATCTAAATACTTTTCGTCCCCAATTTTATCTAAATACTTTTCGTCCCCAATTTTATCTAAATACTTTTCGTCCCCAATTTTATCTAAATTCTTTTCATCCCCAATTTCATCTAAATACTTTTCGTCCCCAATTTTATCTAAATTCTTTTCATCCCCAATTTCATCTAAACACTTTTCGTCCCCAATTTTATCTAAACACTTTTCGTCCCCAATTTTATCTAAACACTTTTCGTCCCCAATTTTATCTAAATACTTTTCGTCCCCAATTTCTTCCTCAGCTAGATCACCATTGCAGTGGAAATGGAGGCCTAAACTGTTCAGTACAACATTAAGCCAAACAGCGTTGCCTCGGATGCTCAGTCCACGTTCGATTTGGCGGTGAAAGCCGCTCTAAGCCGAGCCCACTTGACCTGAAAGGAACTTTGGCTGTGTCCTGTTGAAGCGTTTGGCAGGTATTAGAAACATTTGAATAATGTTGCGCTCACTTAAAATCCCATTTTATGGAGTAAGGCTGATTTCTTAGACGTTTCACATGTAATCGATTAATGATCGACGCCTGAAGCGACGGGTTAAAGCCAGCCCACCTGTCTAAAGTCAGGACAAGTCAATTCAAGTGGGCTTGACTTAGATTGACTTTGACGACTCAGTCGAATGCACCCTAAGTCCTAAGCTACGAAAACACCACCACCAACAAGAGAATTATCTATATGTTACTTACGTCGGCAGGGGAGGCACCCGATCCACCATTGTCCTGATGGACGGCGAGGGGAGGACCCTCACCCAGTTCGTCGGTCCACCCACCAACCACTACGTGAGTGCCTAGTAGTTTAGCACGTACCTTTGATGTATAGACTGTTTATGGCTTCCATATCAGGCTGTGTTGGTTTGCTGAAGGCATTCCCGCTATTTCCCTGCCTCCCAGAGAAGCCTCTGTAGCTACAGTAGGTCTGTGACACACTCTGGTGCGGACAGGGTTGGGACGCGCTCGATTTGATGCCCGAAATTGAGCCTCTAAAGCTAGACTTGTCCGGAACTTTAGCCAGGTACGCTGGCTCCACCTGTTGGGTTTCAGGTATTACCTCTAACCGATTGTCCTAAAGACTTCCGGAAACTCATTCTTGTTCATTACAGTGGATTTATATTACGAAAAGGTAATGGACAAATTTTATGACAATTTGTTCATTTGTTTGTCTCTGTTTCGTTTTATGCTTGTTATAGTCAAACCAGCGTAAGGAGTCCGATGGGTGTGCCTACGAATGCGAAGCAACTTCGCTTAATCTCATTAAAGCGCGAGGTATAACTTGTCTCAATTGATAAAATTATGGTTATATTCGAATATTCAAAGTGCATTAGTTAATATATTAGATTTGGAACTGCTGCGTTCAGTGCAGCCCCGCCCCTAAAGGACGGTTTACGCTGATCTGACTATAGCCAAGTAAATCAAAAGGTTATGAAAAAATCTTTGGGTACGCACTATGCAACTGACAGAACTGGTTAGTAATGTTGAAAGATGCAAATGAATAAATTTTGGCTATGATCGGCTGGTCTGTTTTTGTTTGTCCGAATGTTTGTGAGCCACATAAGTCATAAAGTTATGAGCGGATCTTCAAGACCATTACGAAATTTGTAATTACTGTCAAAAAAAGCGCAACTTGTTAGAGTTTGGTGTTGATACACAGGAAAGCAACGCAATTTCAGGACCAGTCTCAATGTTTCGTTACCGTGCCTTGCTTCGTAGAAGTATGGGCTCTCAGAGTGCTCTGCTTTCCTTCATTTTTAATTGTTTACAAGCGTCTACCCTTCACAGTTGGTATTTCTCAGGGAGATACGAGCGGAATTCCATAAAATAGTTTTGATTATGTGGCTAGTCAGTGAGCAATTCACACGCCCACATTGCGACTCCCTTATTTGCGGTAATCCATTAACGTGTGCTCGCCATTTTTCTGTACTGTAAATATGTATTTAATTGCATCATTCGCACAAAACCAAAGGCTTACCTTAAGCAGCAATGGGTTTCAGTAGTGATAAGTTTAAGTTGGTCTCTTAGGACTTGAACAACGATTGGTTCCATTTCGATATTGCGCTGCTGTTTTCGTCACTTCAGGAACAATAAAGGGGCCAGTTGCTCATTTCGGATCATGGCCCTAACCATCGCTGGTCTTGATGATATTACCCGGCGCTTGTTTTTTACTGACGTTCTCTTCCGATTTCATACTCTTCCTGATACGACTTTCTGCTGTTCTTCCTCTTCTTTTTCAGCTTGCTATTCCCATGCGCGTTGATCTTGAGTGGGAAAACCTTCCTACATGGGTTCCCCGTGTCTATCAACATACTAAATGTCCCTTCCGTTTTTTTCTCTTATAACAGCTTAATATTGAATTCGAGGCTTAAATTATTTTATATGCTGCCGTATGTTATACTAACGTTCTTGGAAACCGCGTTTGATATGTGGAGGTATCTTACTTCTGGCTGACGTTATCAGGATCAAAACTTCTCGAACACACTGCCCTTACTTATGTCACGGTGTTACCCCACTTACAGACAAGCTATCCAAGCGATGAAACATTAATTGGAAAACTAACATCGGTACTAATTATCATATTAGGCTTTAAATCAATTGGAAAGCCAATTTGGAAACTTAGTTAGAAGTCATGCAATGAATGAATCAGAAAGACAAATTGACCAATAATTAACAACTTAGGCGAAGAAGTTAATCGAATAGCCATTATCACGACCAATTAACAAGCGCTGAATCAGTGGGACAGCCCTCAATAGCAGAGATGAAGAAAAATATTTCCATCTGTGCAGCAGGACCGCCTGCCCCGGTGTCTGAGCCTGCCCACAGGCATGCTCCCATGTGACCTCAATCTGAGTATACCTGACCTTATCCTCTCAGTGTCGGCTGCTCCTCACCAAGCCTTCATTAAATGCTGCCAGAGTTCAATGGACCCACTGTGTGCGACTATGGACAACTGCACGGAGTAGCGGAGTTCTTTGTGTGTGATCTTGCTGATGGCAATCTCCTGTATCTTGTTACGGAGCGTCTCAGTGGAGCAAACTTAGTTACTTGATGCTCCCAACTGGGCGATATGGCGCGTCACGTTCTGGCTCAAGTAGCAGGGTTGCGAAGTAAGAGTTCTGAGGGCTCGGGCTGCCGCTGGTTCTATGAGTTAGGATCATGACAGAGACTAGGGTTACTTCGTCTCCCGGGGTTATTTGATTAAATGCTTTTCTAAAATACTAGGCTTATAAAATGAACAGATCTAAAAGTTGTCCTAGCCTATAGAAGTATGAACTTCGTATATTGCCAGAATAATTACTGCCAGATAGTGTCTGTATTCTACAATTTACGGGGGGCGTCTAGCAAAAAATGATGAAATTTTCAATATTTCTTTTTTACAGAACACAGGCGCTTTACATCAGACAAACACACCAACGAAGTTTTAGGCAGCCAGTACAACTTTAAGTGGGTATAATAGGGGCTGGGCCTTTTTTCTAAAGTTCATTTTTGATTTCAGAAAGTTTTTTATTATTCATCAGATCTTCATGAAACTTGGTGCAAATGTGTACAATTGGAAAAGAATGTGGGTAAGACTCATGTACTTTTTCCCATTTTCGGCATAGAAAACGAGTTATTGAAAAAACGGAAAACCCGTTTTTAATAACTCGTTTTCTATGTCGAAAATGGGAAAATGTACATGAGTGTAACCCCTATTTTTATTTCGATTTTACATATCTGTGCCAAGTTTAATTCAAATCGCTACATAAGTAAATACTTTTTCTGTCGTATTATGTAATTTCATAGAAAAAATTCCCTCCAGAGGGTTCATATTTGATTTTTTATTTTTGTTCCGATTTGAATGACACTTGGTACAAATATGTAAAATCGAAAAAGAATGGTAGTTAGAGTCATGTACTTTTCCCATTTTCAGCAAAGAAAACGAGTTATACTGAGAAAACGGGTTTTCTGTTTTCTTTCAATAAATCGTTTTCTATGCCGAAAATGGCAAAAAGTACATGAGCATAACCCATATTCTTTTTCAGTTTTATATATCTGTGCCAAGTTTAATTCAAATTAAAACAAAAATAATAACCTTTTTCTTTAAATAGTCGTTTTCTCGAATTTCACCATAAACTTACCACCAGACGGTTCAAATTTTATTTCTTTATGTATCTTCCGATAAAACTTGTGCAGATATGTAAAATCGAAAAATGGGGGTTACACCCATGTACTTTTTTCATCATCCCCATAGAAAACAAGTTATTCAAAGAAAACGGAAAAATCGTTGTTCTCCCATTTAAAGTTTTGCATTTTCGCCTTTTCGCCTTTCAACTTGCAAAGTAAAGGAAAAAGTGTTAGCTATAAAAGTACGATTTTTTTGTTGCAACTTTTGTCCTCAAAAATATAATTTTACTTAGTTTTTGATAAATATCCGAGAAAAAACGGAAAATTAAACTATTTTCTATATATATTTTCTAAAATGTCGTAACAAAATTCAAACACTACTGATCGTATTTTTATAGCAAACCTTTTTCTTTTCATTTTGAAAGTTGGACCATGAAAATTGCATAAAAAATGATGGAGAAATAGCATTTTGAAAATTTGCCCAAAAACTCAAAATTGTCAAAAACTCGAAAAATATGAAAAATTTCATAAATGTCAACGATTAAAAATATCTTAGAATTCGTTTTTACATATCACTACCCAGTTTCAGATTAATCGGACAGTAAATAAAAAAAAAAGTTGTGCTGCCTAGAAGCCCCCTTCAGCAGAACAGGTAAGGGGGGAAGTCACCTCGGGAGTCACAGTAACTCCAGAGGCGAGTTTCCGTGAACGAGCAACACAACGTAACCAAAAATGAAGTTATGGTTCTATTTGTGAGCAGCCAGAGGAGCACCGTAGACATGGGACGGTAGTCGGCGTCTTCTCGCGACGAACAAAAACAACCTCTCCTTGTCAACAGACAAATCTATGCTCTGCACTATGAACCGGCACAGTCTTTAATCACCCTGTTTTGCTCTAAACTTGAGCCGGAACTAGCCCTTGGATCCTTCCATCCTCATTCTCCTGCTTAGGTATGTTGAGTTATTCTCCTCTCCGACTCGTATCAGTGCTTGTCGATCCACCTGACAATGCCGCGCTGGTTCCGGTTTCATTCGACACACTACCCTAGCAAATATTGGAGCCGCCGCGGCGCTGCACAGAAGCAATATTATGGTTTAAGTTCTTGCAGCGGCCCTGATCTTTGGAAGGGTAATATTGCTTCCTCTTCCTCTCTTGAAACATAGGCCTAGTGTATGGAGTAGTATAGGCGTGCAACATACGTGTCATCTGACCGTCCTGGACATGTTGCAGATATGTGGGATGGAGGCGCGTAACATACGTGTCATCCGGCCGTCCTGGACACGTTACAGATATGTGGGATGGAGGCGCGTAACATACGTGTCATCTGACCGTCCTGGACATGTTACAGATATGTGGGATGGAGGAGTGCAACATACGTATCATCTGAACCTCCTGGACATGTTACAGATATGTGGGATGGAGGCGTGCAACATACGTATCATCTGAACCTCCTGGACATGTTACAGANCATCTGACCCTCCTGGACATGTTACAGATATGTGGGATGGAGGAGTGCAACATACGTGTCATCTGACCGTCCTGGACATGTTGCAGATATGTGGGATGGAGGAGTGCAACATACGTATCATCTGACCCTCCTGGACATGTTACAGATATGTGGGATGGAGGAGTGCAACATACGTGTCAACTGACCCTCCTGGACATGTTGCAGATATGTGGGATGGAGGAGTGCAACATACGTATCATCTGACCCTCCTGGACATGTTACAGATATGTGGGATGGAGGAGTGCAACATACGTGTCATCTGACCGTCCTGGACATGTTGCAGATATGTGGTATGGAGGAGTGCAACATACGTGTCATCTGACCGTCCTGGACATGTTGCAGATATGTGGGATGGAGGAGTGCAACATACGTGTCATCTGACCGTCCTGGACATGTTGCAGATATGTGGGATGGAGGAGTGCATCCGGCGACTCACTGGCCTGGTGGAAGACGCCCTTGCACAGGCAGGACTCCCCCGGGATACGCCCCTGACTGCTCTCGTGAGTGCCGTGCTTCCCAAATGGAAGTTTATAGGCATTTATCCGATGTTATCGGATACATTTCGCTATTTTCCCATAAACAGCCAATAAATGCCTATAAATTTCCGATTTGGGTGTGGGTTTACTGTCGTATTTTACGGGGTATTGTTGGTGCATTCCAGGGCTTTGGAGTCTGATTGGAACATAGACTAGTAATTGCAGTTCCAGGGTTTGGAGTTGGGCCATATGTTCCCATGCATACAGTTTGCTCTTACTAGTTACTGCCTTGCAGTGCTATCAAGTAATGAGAAAATTCGTGCTGTTTTGTAATGAATTATCTAACGCAATATGTCAAATTGTATGGAGTGAGGTTATTGGACAATTTATACATTTCATAAATATGTTAGTGAAGTTATTAGTCATTGCTTTCAACTATTTTTTCTCCAATTTTAAATGAACCTTACTAATTAAAGAGTTGTTAGTTAATAACATTTTGCTATTATATACATCTTAGATATACGGTTTTATTCAAGTACAAGCGGCTAAATCGGAGGCATATTGGTGCCTTACGTGCTCGTAATGTTTGCGTTTGTAAATGCACGTGAACGTCGCTTCCGTTGCCGCCCGCCATTGTTCCGTTCATAGACAAGCAAGAAGCAGGCTCGTGGCTCGCCGTCTGCTTACCTTGCTGGCCCATGTGGGCCCGAGCGGGTTCGGTTAGCTAACAGCCAGCACCAGGGTTTGTTCTAACGTGCAGTTGTGGCCCTTTTGTGCAGTTGCAAAGTCAAAATGTGCAATTATGTATCCTGGTCTGCACAGTTGTACAATTCGTAATTTGTTTGTATTTCTACGGCCAGGGCATCACCCCGACGTAAGCCTAAACAAAGTAGACAACAACCATCGAAGTTATTTATACCTGACCAAAATATATTCATATTTTCATTTACTTGACAGCATAGCCTGAAATTTGGGGCCTCGCACCTGAGTTTGTTCAGTTATAAATTTTTGCTTAGAAGAAACCCCGGCAAACACAATGTTAGCTTGTAAGTACCTTGACGTGCAAGAGATGTCCTCTCTTATATTACGTATATGCAATACCGTAGCAAACCAGCAGCTTTGCTAGATCCTAAGGTACAAAATACAGCCTGAACTTCGAAAACCAAAAGGCGCCCGGCTCGGCGGTAGCTTAGAAGTGCGGCACGTCAGCGCAGTTCTGTTGCGAGTCGTGGGACGCGCCAGCAGGTGCCCGGCACCTTAGACAAAAAGAGACTGCAAGAAAAATAGCTAGAGAGGCAGAAAATAAAGTGAGAGAACTGGTAGCCCTTACCTGAACCTGTCAGAAAGTTTGGAATACACTTGTTGCTGCAGCCTGGAGGGCACTGAGGAGCGTACGGCTGCAGTGAGCGTAGTTTGTCTAAGCTATGACGCCATAGATGGAAGGCTCTTAACAGCTTCCTCCATTTCTGATGAGGCCAATACTGCAGTGGATTATGAACGCGAGATATGCGCACTGAATTGATGCTAAACAAAACGTCATTCCCTGGGTTGGGAATAAAATCCTCCGACACGACGGCGACGAGTAAATCGGCGATCTTCCCTACTCGGCCACTAAACATATTTGAAAGAAAGGCTTAACCTATGAGTGATAATTTCTTCTGCCAGACTTGCTGTTTCCATCTTTTTTATGTGAAATATGCAGTTGATCAAAGTGATTTACCGGTGGGGACGCTTGAAGCTCACTCGGAAGATTGTTATAAAATCGAGCGAGAGGCCGCGCGGAGAAAAAAGCAGTAGCCCAAAAGCACTAGGTTCCCGTTCCGTCCAACGCCCGACACAGAAAATGAAGGTAAGAAATATCAAGCCGGGGGACAATAAATGATGTAAGAAAATCAAGCACGAGATACTCCTAATATAATAAAAGGCTTAGTGTATTCATTTTGCGTCCGCTCTTAAGGAAATAGATAGGCGGAAAATAGGCCACGTTGCAGATTCTTAAATTAAGTTGCGTTTCCATAGAGAGCGATGACCAGATTGCAGAAGATGGCGAAAGTTGAAACTTTTCTCTTTATTTGAATGCAGTTCATGCTTGAAACACTCTTTGAAATCAGAACAATATATATACAGCTTTTTGAGTCAGATAGTATAACTTTTTTCTCTCAGGCCGCAATGTATAAATTCGGCAGATGATCAACGGACCACTCACGACGGGCAGAAGACAATTGTTTCACGGGGCAGTATAGACAACTATTTCTTCTAGTTTACTGTTTTTTTTTTCTCTGAGAGAGCAGATTTCGATTCAGGGGCCGAAATTTTAGCACTTCAATGAAGCACATAGTTAAGTATGGAAGACGGTATTATGAATACGGTGTATTCACATTGCATATAAGCTGACTGGAGTTTATTGCAGTGTTTTACTTAAGCTCTTACTATGGAAAACGCACGTTTAATTAAAAGAGAGGATAGGGAACGTAAAAGAAGAACGAGAGTACTACAGTGTCAAGAACGAAGACGTGCTGCCAATGGAGAGAGATGAAGCGCTTATGCGGCACTGTGACAAGAAAGACTTGAAGCAGGAAGGTTACAGAAAGAGTTGCTAAAAAGCGTGAGCTGGAAAATGTGGAAACAGCAAGTCAGAGAAGAGAGCAAACATGACGATTATTGCGTGAATTTTTTTCACCCATGCTTCTACTAGTAAACGATAAATTCCGGATTTAAAATCTCCAATTAGCTACTCTACAAAAAAAGAGTCATCCAGTCTATTCCACAGCGATACATTAACGACCGCTGGTATTGGATAGTGCCCAGCCTAGATCATTGAACAGCTAACTTGTCCAGCGCAAGATCTCCTCAAATGCGCCACTGTTGAAATTCTCCTTACTTGCCACATATTTTTAGTGGTACAAGCAATCTAAGAATGGACAGACTTTAGGACGGGCTGCTGAAACTGCTGTACAGCTTTTCCCCATAAGAAACAAAGCCCTGGTTTTCAGACTCAACACCTGGTGTTGTGTCCCGTGATGCCATCAGTAGGGAAACGGTGACTCGAGCTAGGGAATATGAACCAATAAATGATATGCAATGGTGTCGGTGTACTGCCGCGCAGGGCCTGTGCCTGGCGGGGGGTGAGGACGCGGAGACCAAAGCCCGCGTGGAGAGGGAGCTGCTGCTACACAAGCCTGGCATTGCGCGCTGTGTTCTGGTGGGGTCCGACACCCTGGGGCCCATAGCTACTGGCTGCCCCAATGGTTCGTATTCTGGGGGCCTTTATGTCCTATGCCCTGATGGTACGTATTGTTCCAGAGCCCCAATGGTGCATATTGTATCCTGGGACCCATGGCTACTGGCTGCCCCAATGGAGCAGTTGTGTCCCGTAAGATGTAACTGGAAATACAGTCCCAACAAATACCAATGGTCTAGAATTATTTATTTATTTATTTATTAAACATTTGTGTCTCCACAGGCGGGAGGTGTTCTTCGATTATTATATTACAGCTTACATTAAAAATTGTGTGTACAGTAATTTGTTAGAAATATT
>LQNS02278129.1:19626930-19641904 GCA_001587735.2 Parhyale hawaiensis
TATCTAAGTAACTACAGAACCAGATGGGACATATGTTGAGGGCACGTATTTTGGTTAGCAACAAGCCGTGGTGAACACTATCAAAAGCTTTTGATAAATCTAGCATCATCAGCAGAGTGGGTTGAAGGATAGAATTCGCCTATTGCAAACGACAACAGACACAAACTATGGGAATTGGACTAACATCACCATTCACCTCTTTATAAAAATTTAGTTGATATTATTGCGTTATAGGAGGTTTTGCAAATGATAATAATGATCAAGGTACAAAAATATAATGAAACCTTGACTTTAAGCTTATTATAGCAATGAGTACATGAATATACAATAAGTCATTAACTTCAAGACGATTACGACGCAATACACAATGAGACGTTGACTCTTAAAATGCAAGTGATTAGAGGTAGTGGCAGGTAGTGCCTACTCTGAATCGATAACTTTAAAATTATAACTAGAGCACTCTGAGAGCGCATACCTCCGCGTAGCAAGGCAACGTCACCAAAAATAAAATTAAAATGGTTTTAAGACCATGATTTTCTTGTATCAACACCAAAATCTCATCATTTGAGCTTGCTAACAGTATTAACAGTTTCAGCAATTTTCTTGAAAGTTCGTTCGTAATTTTTTGAGTTATGCTGCTAACAAACATCCTGGCATATATTAGTCAAACTGACAAATAGGTCAACCGATTATTACGAAACTTTCATCATTCATGTCTTTTAACATTGCCAACAACTCCTGTAAGTTTCATAAAGATCTATTTATTACTTTTTGAGTTTCTGTGCTAACAAGCATAAAATTAATAACAGCTACAAACTAGCGAACGAACAAACACGTCATCAAACAAATTTGCTCATATACTTTTCGTGAAATGCCTAACAACTCGGTGAATTTCATAAAAATCTGTTCATAACTTTTCGAGTTAGAGCATCAGCAAAATTGAGGCAGACAAACAAACGGATGACCGGATCTTTACCAAAAGTTAATCATTTATTCCTCCTAAGATACTGAAAACTCCCTGTGAATTTCGTCAATGTCCGCCCATCACTTTTTGAGTTATCTTGGTGACAGACAGAACAATAGACAAACAAAATAGCAGACAAAGGGACAGACAAACCCGACGAAAATATAACCTCCTTGGCGGAGGTAATGATGATTACGACTTGAACTTACAAAAATGAAAGGTTAAATTTATGATACTATAATTGAGGATGAAAATGCTCCTACGGTTCAAGAGTGATCTGTTGGTCGCTATCGACATCGTAAATCAACGACTGTCTGCATACATTCCAATTGTTTTCGATCCTATTGCTTTGTGTGATAAGTTTGTATCTAGATGCCAGCAGAACGGTCGTTGAACACTAGGGTGGATACCGTACATTGACAAAATGATAATATATAATAGCTGTGCTCGTCCCTGCAGGCGGTCTGGTGGTCATCTCCGGCACAGGTAGCAACGCCCTGCTCATGAACCCTGGCGGCAAAATCTACCGGTGTGGTGGCTGGGGATACCTGTTGGGGGACGAAGGGTCAGGTAAGTCATGTTTAGGGATCCCTGTTCGCTAGCCGTTGAGAGGGAAGACGAATGAATTCTGACTGCGCCAATACCTCAGGGTTCCTTAATTAAAGTATCAAGTTTTTAGAGTGATGAACAAATATTTAGTATAATCTCACTGCTTCCAAACACGGGCGAGGCGAGGAAGTGTTGTATGTGCTGTCTCCTCAGGGAGCATAGGATGGGCCTTATGGTTACGTTCGCCCATCCAATATTATGGGGAGCAACGCACAAGGGAGACCCTGTAGGTTACCTTAGTCCTTAGTTAGGCTTTCGGGATTATTTTTTCGTGCCTAGTTTGCTTCCTTCCGACTGTGTGCTCCTACTGATTTACTTTCTTCTGTTTTCCTCTTTTTTCCTTACATACTGTTGCACTAATTCTGTGGGGGAACACCTTGGTGAATGGGTTACACGATTATGTTGTCATACTACATTCCCCTTTCTTCCTCTCTTAGAACAGCTTTATGCTGATTTTGGGAGGCCTGAGCTATTGTATAAGCTATGCTATGCCACTGTATGCACTGCCCTAAGTGCACAGGGATCATCCTTCTGTTGTTTCTGTGAAGTCCTACGGCAAGATAAAGCAAAATGCTTGATTTTATCACGAATTCCCACCAGTTTATTTTTCACTTAGAAGGCGAGACGACTTGGAAATAGGATATAACTGAATATCCTCTGAAATGAGGAACTTTCAGTCTGTGATTTCTTTCAAGTAGATCTCTAAATGAGCCATTCCTCAGGCAGCATAAAATGGGCCGTTTGTAAGGTTCGCCCTTCCCTGTACATGGAAAAGTCGCCCTGTTGTTGCCTGAACTTCCGTGTGGCGTTTGTTGTATTTTTGTCCTTGGGTCCACTTTGGTTCTTGCCTACTTCTCGTTAGGTATTTTATTTTAGCTTCCTGTCTTCATAGTCAAGCCTTTTACCAGTTCGCGATCTTCCTGGTATTGAAACAAACGTCGCGGCTACTTCTGTGTAGAAAGACTAGCGTACGGGAACGTATGGGCGGTGGAAGTAGCGTCCTCTTGAACACGCTGCACTAAAAATTTGAGTTGGTAAAAAGCAATCGTGTAATGTGGCTGATTTTAAAAGTCTTGAAGAATAGAGGACTTGTGCAAGATCATCATCTGTTCCAATAAACATCGACTGGAGGCGGTTGTAGCTGATGAGGGCTGTACAACCGAGTGTTATTATTAATTATTCAATTCGCTTTTTGGGTCACAAACACTTTATTGCACCCTGACTTGGGGTAGTTACTTCTACAGTTTAACACAAATTCTTGGTTTCCAAATATTTCCTATTTTTTCTTTTCATAGATTTTCATATTCCAAAGATCTATAGAAATGTATTTAATGGCGAGAACATTATTTTATGACCCACAGTATGTTACTCTTGTTCTCAGCGTACTGGATTGCTGCCAGGGCCGTCAAGATGCTGTTCGATGAAGAAGATAATTTGCGCGACCCTCCCCATGACACCACCCGCCTCAGGCAGCTGGTGTACCGCCACTTCCAGTTGAGGGACAGGTGGGCTGCTCCATACCTTATCTGCCAGGGCGGGAGTAGATTTTTTGGGAGCCAACATATGGAGTCTGGCTGGACCAGGAGTCGGAGAAAACGGACTTAGTTCGCTTAGAGAATCAGCAGGAGTCGGACAGAGTTCAAAAGAGGCAGAGTCGCCACTTCATTTGCCACCAAGCTCTACACAGGACAACTCCTGTTTACATAATTTCGAATAACATAGACTTCGATAAACATAGCCTCGATTTAGATACCAAAACCTAGTTTAAGGTATGAACTATACACCGTCCCTCAATTAACATGGTATTTAGACGACATAGAAAATTTTTCAGTTACTACTTATCCAATTAACAAAGCCCTTAACTCCCCCTGTTAATTCAAGGTTCCTGTACAGATGCTTGTCAAAATCTTCAGATATTTATAACGATGTTAGCTCTGCTCAATTTCGATATTAAGAGTATTCGGATGATATCCAGGTTGTGGTATGCGCACCACCGTGCCCCAACAGGAGCGGAGAAAAACTTTGTGGGCGCACGATTCGGAATATGATTGCAACATTAGCTCAGTACCTACTTTCTACCTTAAGTCGAGGCGCGCCTGAGATATTCTGTCTGCATTTCTTCTTCCAAAATACATTGTGTGGCTTGCAAATGATCGAGTCTTCCTAACATCTTGGCTGACACCAAAAAAAGTGGAGAAAGGCAAACCACGAATAATAAAAAGTAAATCTGTAATATAATCAGAGAGCTGTCTATCTGTCAGTCTATTTTTCCGAAGCCTTCCAAAATCCGTGCTCAGGATACGAGCCTGGGAACGGGAACAGGATACTAAAGATCTGGGCTCGAGACATTGTGAACTTGGTGGCCCCTTTGTACTTACTTAGTAGATTCTGTGGACTGGGTGCACCGAGTGGGTTATGTAGAGTTGCGAACTTTGTCGATAGAATGGAAAGATATAATAAATTTATATAATATCATAACAAGTCGCTGCTGGTGGTCGAGCAAAAAAAAAATGCCCTCTTCAGCTGGGTGTGCTGGTGCATGTCGTTCGCATGAAGAGTTTTTTTTCTAAGCTGGAGGCAGAGCAATCATATCGAGTTTTAAGATAGATTTCAATTTCTTTCACTGTATATTTTCAGGTTCGGCATGCTCTTTCACTGCTACCAGAACTTTATCCCGCGCAAATACGCCGCACTCACCAAACACATCGCACAGCTGGCCACTGAAGGAGACCCTCTCTGTCGACAGCTTGTAGCAGCACTGCTCTCCAATATTAAAATTATATTGTAAATATTTAACTGTATATAAACCTAATTTTAGGTCAAAGAAAAATGTCATCTCACACCCACGAGATATCACTAAAATAATCTCCCANCCTCCCCATGACACCACCCGCCTCAGGCAGCTGGTGTACCGCCACTTCCAGTTGAGGGACAGGTGGGCTGCTCCATACCTTCTCTGCCAGGGCGGGAGTAGATTTTTTGGGAGCCAACAGCCGGAGTGTGGCTGGACCAGGAGTCGGAGAAAACGGGCTCAGCTCGCATAGAGAAGCACCAGGAGTCGGACAAAAGAGGCGGAGTCGCCACTTCATTTGCCACCAAGCTCTACACAGGAAAACTCCTGTTTACATAATTTCGAATAACATAGACTTTGATAAACATAGCCTCGATTTAGATACCAAAACCTAGTTTAAGGTATGAACTATACACCGTCCCTCAATTAACATATGAACTATACACCGTCCCTCAATTAACATGGTATTTAGACGACATAGAAAATTTTTCAGTAACTACTTATCCAATTAACAAAGCTCTTAACTCCCCCTGTTAATTCAAGGTTCCTGTACAGATGCTTGTCAAAATCTTCGGATATTTATAACGATGTTAGCTCTGCTCAATTTCGATATTAGGAGTATTCGGAAGATATCCAGGTCGTGGTATGCGCACCACCGTGCTTCAACGGGAGCGGAGAAAAACTTTGTAGGCGTACGCTCGGAATATGATAGCAACATTCGCTCAGTACCTACTTTCTACCTTCAGTCGAGTGGCGCCAAAGATATTCTGTCTGCATTTCTTCTTCCCAAATGCAATGCGTGGCTTGCGAATGTTCGAGTCTTCCCAACATCTCGGCTGACGCCAATAGAAGTGGAGAAAGGCAAACCACGAATAATAAAAAGTAAATCTACAATATAATCAGAGAGCTGTCTGTCCGTCAGTCTGGTTTTCCGAAGCCTTCCAAAAACCGGTGCTCAGGATACGAGCCTGGGAACGGGAACAGGACACTAAAGATCTGGGCTCGAGACATTATGAACTTCGTGGCCCCTTTGTACTTAGTTGATTCTGTGGACTTGGTGCACCGAGTGGGTTATGTAGAGTTGCGAACTTTGTCGATAGAATGGAATGATGCAATAAACTTATATAATATCATAACAAGTCGCTGCTGGTGGTCGAGCAAAAAAAAAATGCCCTCTTCAGCTCAGTGTGCTGGTGCATGTTGTTCGAATGAAGTTTTTTTTTCTAAGCTGGAGGCAGAGCAATCATATCGAGTTTTAAGATAAGATTTCAATTTCTTTCACTGTATATTTTCAGGTTCGGTATGCTGTTCCACTGCTACCAGAACTTCATCCCGAGCAAATACGCCGCACTCACCAAACACATCGCACAGCTGGCCAACGAAGGAGACCCTCTCTGTCGACAGCTCATGTTCGATGCTGGGGAAGCTCTTGGTAGACACGTGGGCGCCCTCAGCCGCAACATCGACAACGTAAGTGATAACATTATGTTGTACTTTAAACAAAAGCTTTATCCATACTCCTAACTAATATCCTATCTCTCTTGTTAACTAACCATATTGCCTGCCGTAATTTTAGTGTTATGTACGTTACACCCACAAATTAAAATACTATAAAGCAACCATTCACGCTGTTGCTGGAGCGCGAGCCCCGTGCGGGTATGCCGTGGTATTCTTGAATTATGTTCAAGACTGCATCTCAATGCGAAGTTGAGCCTAGGTTGAGGTTGTCCTTTTCGACGGGAAGGTAGAATGTGGCCTACCTTGATGAATCAATAAATGTGCTCTTTGTGTCACTACAAACAGTTTGTTTTTTAGCTGATGGACGTTAGGTTCATTTTAAGCGTTTTTTTATTTGCCGGATTCGTCTTAGAACTCATTTGCAAAGAGTGGGTCGTCACTCACGAACGGTGTGGTTTCCGTGTATGTTTCTTCCGCTTCTATAACTTCCTCTATCCTGCCTGCTGTGGCCTAATGTATTTATTTATTTATTTATCCCCCTTTGTGTGTTCCCTTCCATTTGGGCAAGGAAAGAAGAACTTCACCCTGTACGGTTTTCTACGCCTTTATTTCCTTTGGCACGAAGGGAAGATCTCGGTTGTGTAAGATTCTCCACATATTATCACCCGCGAACAAAGTGAGAGAGGTGATGTTTTCGTTGTAGATTTATGTATATAAATATGTCTGTCCATCCAATAAGTGGTCGAAGGAGTTGAGCAATGTTCATGATTTTCTCAGGGGTTTGTGGGCTGTCCTTAATGTGACCCACGCAAAAAATTAGGATTAACTTGCCATAAAAAATGTCGGCGAATTATTTGTTCCCACCGCGGGTGATGGTCTTACGTCACGAGTTGTTGTAGTTTTCCCTGTCTTTTGAGCATGGAAAATGAAACTTGAGCGACTACTCTTGCCCTTCTTCCCTCTCCGTAACAGAGTCTATTCGAACCCCCCGGCGGTCTCTCCATTATCTGCACGGGCTCTGTCTGGAATTCATTTGAGCTCCTAAAGCCAGGCTTCATTTCAGGCATCAGGCCAAGGTGTAAACAAGACAAACTCGTACCCAAGTGTTCCCTGCTGGTACTGAAGGTAGGTGCGAGAGTTAACCCTCTAGCGTCAGCCTGCTGTTATTGATTGAGCTGTGAGCAGTGAGCCAATGCTTTCAAAGTCGTATTTGACTGGTGTTTCTTTTTGCATATCCATACTCTGCCCCGATGTGGTTTTCTGCCCAGCCATAAATAAATTAGGTAGATTGCAGTAGATGGATGATAGGCCCATTCTCATAGAGCGTACTTGACTTCCGCTCCGGCCCTCATGAGCTATATGAGGAGATATCTGAGGAAAAAACAAGAGATGAAGAGAATAAACTCAGCCAAAGGGTTATTCTTACAAGCGCAATCACTTGCTGTAGGTTTGCAGAACACGGGTATGGTAAGTAATTTATGAAATAATGGATTACGGTGGCAAAGAATCTTTGGCCGTTACGAGTTTGGAATTCCGGTAGGAGGAGTCCATAACTGCGGAGGATATTGCTCTCAAAGTTTTTCAAGGCGATGCTTAAACGCGTTGACTTATTTTACATAGAAATCTAGGGGGGCGGGATCGATTCCAAATGCTCACTTTGAAGTATAGGAAAAATTGCTGGTGTAGGGTTGTTGTTCGATCTTTATGATTGAGGTTCTGGCCATTGTTCTGCAAGCGAACAGTCACATCTTTCGTCAAAAAGTCCCGTTGTCGGAATGTCATTAAAGCCATTCATGTGCTTGAATGCTTCTATTAATTGCCCCTGAGTTGTCATTGTTTGAGAGAGTTCGATTATTTCCCATTTTATTGATATCTTTGCGCTTGTGTGGCGACCAGAGTGAATAGCATATTCTAAATGTGGACCTACTAGTACTTAATACAAAGGCATTGCTATGTCCTTGGACTTGTTCTCAAACTTCCTGCTAAAAAATCCCAGTACTCTATTTATCATTTTCGCGCTCCTGTCAACTTGCTGACTATGTTGTAGATCATATGTGATGGTAATTCCTTGATTTCATTGCAGAGTGATAGCTGCCAATTTTATCCCGTTCGTTTGCAATTGGGCTGGCAAGTTCTTAGACTCTTGTCCAACGTACCTACATGACTGACCGTCTATCGACATTGAAGCACATCTGCCAAGTTACGAACCATGCCATGAGGCGGTTGAGATCTTGTAGGAGCTCAAATCTATTCCTGGTAGGGTGACATAATAGTGTCAACAGGAAATTTTCTGATTTTACAGCGGATGATAACATCTAGATCATTGAGGTAAATTGTGAACAGGAGCAGATCAAGCTCGCTACCTTGAGGAATCCCAGATAAAACCAGTGTCCAGTCGCTTGGCTCTTCTTGCAGCTTCATTCGCTGCTGCTGCTGCCTAGTGATCCACGTACGATCGGATCCAGGGTGAATAGTATCCCTGGATGCCATGGGCTTCCAGTCTTTTTTTTTCCTAACTATTGATGCTGGACTTCATCAAATACCTTTCAAAGTCTAAGTAAACGAGGTCCACATCTTTTTAATTATCTCTGATATCCGTTACTTTAGAAAAGTTTAATAAGTTGGTTAGGAAGCTTCTTTTATCTTGGAAGCCATTCTAGGCATCAATGTTGTATGAGTTCCTAAAATTGCGGAGGGAAAACCCATCATTTCAAAATTATTCTGAGCTCATACTACAGTCTTTCATTGATAAACCTGCGAGCCTGGATGTATTACACAACGTTCAAATGAATAGAGAAATGTTTTGGTAGTCTCCATGTCATCTTATAGAAAATATGTGTTTTGTGGCTTCTATTTTTTTTCGTGATCAATGTGAAATTAGAAGACATGTTCCTCCCTCAAATGGCTTATGATGCGCCGTAATGTTGAGTTATTCTGACTCGGCCTTTCTAATACTATGGAGATTTGCCCCCTCCCCCTCCGAAAACACCTAAAGGGTCGGGCCTCGGTTAAGCTTTCGAGACATCTTTCATTCGTATCCACTGTGCTTCTGTTTTTCCTCGTAGTAGTTATTTTGTTTTGTGTTTCTTCTTCGCTCCCGAGTTGCACTCTGGTGCGCTTGCATTCCATATTTTCCTTGACATAGTCTAGGTCCTATCTTCTACTCATCCGTAGCCTTCCTATTGAAAAACTGAGGCTCAAGCTTTCTAATATAACGAGAATAATCTACAGATCATTGGCACACAATTTGTTGTAGCTAAAACTCAGGTATGATCTTTTCAATACGATGATAACGACTATATTTGTATCTTTTCCAGACCAGCAGCGCGGTGGGAGCCGCATACCTCGGAGCTAAGAAAGCATCGTATGATCTCCCCAGAAACTACGAGAAGAACGCTGACGTAATCTTCAGGTACCAGGACCCGTCCTGCCCAGTGGACAGCCCTGAGACTGCGTCCGCTGCTGTCGCTGTGTCTTGAGCTGCTAGCAAAGGCTTAGCGCGGCAGTTGTCTCTTAACGCTTTACCGAGCGGCTGATAAGCGCTTCCCTAAAAACGCCACCATGGAAGTAACCATGATCATTGATCATCCTTTAGCGAGCGGCTGATAAACGCTTCCCTAAAAACGCCACCATGGAAGTAACCATGATCATTGATCATCCTTTAGCGAGCGGCTGATAAACGCTTCCCTAAAACGCCACCATGGAAGTAACCATGATCATTGATCATCCTTTAGCGAGCGGCTTATAAACGCTACCCTAAAACGCCACCATGGAAGTAACCATGATCATCGAATGACATCGATCATCCTTTAGCGAGCGGCTGGAAAACGAATCTCTGAAAACGCCACAACGGAAGAACCATGTATGGTATGGTCATTTGCCCGGTAAAGGGTTAACGGCTACTACCGCGCGGTCTGTATGTAGCTCGTTGAAATTTCTATTATTCGTACGTGCAGTGCGACAAGAGCAGATCCAGCGTGAGCTAAAAATCAATAACTTCGAATTTTCACTTGATGCCAAGTGGGATCTTATTGAAATCCCAACAGTGTCAGAAAATCCATTGGGAAAATTGATCATATTGAGCTATCGCCGTCGTAAGGATTGGTAGACATCTTGAAGACCGAAAAAAGATATCTATTTGAATAAATCTCGCATTGAGGTTTACCAATCCTTCAGATAATAACCGAGTACTAACTGGTTCAATTTATTCAGACCTTCAATTATACTCCTTGTGAGAGACGATACTACCTACCTCCGAATTTTATGTTGCTAGAGTTATCGTTTTGAGAGGTCTCTTACTACTGGCTTTCTTTCAATTTCATGCCCATCGCTGGTGGTATATAGTGTGGATTCAAAGAGTGTTTAATTTTTCCGTATCTTAGCAGTTCGAATTTTGTTTCATTTTAAAGGTAATATTATTTTTTACCGACCCATTGGTAGATACTTGCCACATCTCGCTGCACAGACAGCACATCTTCCATAGATTACGCAGCGGCTAGTATTCGTGTATCTTCAGCAAATGACGAAGGGAAAGGGACGGCATCCTTACCTCCGTACCCCATGTCATTGATCATGATAAGAATGAGAACAGGCCCAAGCACGGTGCCTTATGGTACTCCACTGAGTACCGGCTGTCTTGATGACACTGTTGTTGACCATTGCACGTTGCAGCTGCTGAATCACGTTGCAGGTGCTTAATCATGTTGCAGGTGCTGAATCATGTTGCAGGTGCTGAATCGTGTTGCAGGTGCTGAATCATGTTGCAGATGTTGAATCATGTTACAGGTGCTGAATCACGTTGCAGGTGCTGAATCATGTTGCAGGTGCTGAATCACGTTGCAGGTGCTGAATCACGTTGCAGGTGCTGAATCACGTTGCAGGTGCTGAATCACGTTGCAGGTGCTGAATCATGATGCAGGTGCTGAATCACGTTGCAGGTGCTGAATCATGTTGCAGGTGCTGAATCACGTTGCAGGTGCTTAATCACGTTGCAGGTGCTGGAAGCCGACTGAAATTTCCATTTAACACAGCAAGATTGAGCTCTTGATACTCTCGCACGCAGACGATATAGTTTAACGCGTCAAATTCCAACCAATGCATTGGGACGAAATGCGGGCAGCTGCCCAACGTTCCGGATTTGTTAAGCGCTGAAGGCATAATTTCACCACCTAATTGAATGCGCAGTAAGTCTTACCATCTGCAACACCACTGCAAGCGACGAAAGGAACAATCCTGTCTAAAGTTTTGGACCAGTAAAGCCAATAACGGGCAAGTCTAAATTCTAATTTTCTTTGCCACTTGATGACACATTTAGGGCTATCCAGCGCCTAAGAACTTGATTCTCAATTTAGCCGAGTCTACTAAGAGAATTCTGGTTCCGACTCGATGAACTGAGTTTCAAGCACTAACCTTTGCTTTCTTCCTAGTGAGACTTCTAGAAACTCAATATCACTAAAAAAATGGATTTCTTAGTCGGCTCAGCGTAATAAAGTTGCTTTTAACTCGGTTCAAAGCGGCAAAGCCAGAGCTTCGGACGGGAGTTTTTGATAAGCTAATATCGACGGCTTGAATTACGGGCGCAGTCGAATGTGCTCTCAACGTCGTGGGGCTCAGGAAGCAAAGAATGTACCGGAAGGACTCAATGGGACTAAAATAAAACTTAGTCGTGACCGCATATAACCGAATGGCGTCACATCGACGAGTCATAGTATTTGAATGTGGGACCTCGGGCTTTCGTAGGTTGGGTTCTTAATCCTTACCAATAAATATAAGCAGCGTTATACTCTGTACGCAAGAGAAACCACAGTAACAGTTGTTGCTCGAACGTTCTGTTCTTGATGATAACATGTTACAGTGTTGTGTGTGTGGGTGCAGCTTAAGTTGCTGGCCAGTCAGCAGCGGGAAATTGAATGAATTGAGTCGAAAAAATACGGTGATATTCATATGGTTAAATATGTTCTGTGATGAGCACTGTGAACTGAATATGAAGTGTAAAAAGGCTTCAGTTCAAAAAAGAAGTTAAATCAGGTCGCTATACCGGCCTATAATTCGCCGTTAGTGCTGTGAAAGTTTCCACCAGCCTCCACTGCAATTTTCTAAAGATAGTTGTTTATTGCTGAACTAGAATATATTCTCTTCAGTTATTTATGCGCTTAAGAGACAAAATTAGCAATTTCCGACGATTTTTCTGGCAAAAGTAGTTAAAACTCTATAGGCTTCTCAGCTATAGTTTCATCGATGTGACGCCATTGATGACGTCACTTTTTGATGCTAGTTTCTCATGAGTCCTCTCGCTGCTCATTGCTTCCTGGTGGTGCCGACACTCCTTAGCTTTGGCTCCCAATTGTTGATTGCCCAGAAATTCAACGCAACTTTTTGCAGCGAGAGTCAAAATCTACTTAGTTGCAAAAATTAGAATTTATGCAAATATATGTTGAAATAACGGAAGAATTATAACTATACAAGGCACAAAGATTTTATATATCAATGATTAAAATAAGTTTTTAAAAAGGTAGAACTAACCGCTAGGACATGCATATGGACCTCTATTTTAAACTGTGGTCAGGCATGAAGACACTGTCGATATTTTGATAAATAAACGCAATTAGAAGCACAGAAAATAAATAACTTTACTTTCGAATTATCAAAATCTATTTTGCTTTTCGAGTTGTTGACAGCACGTTGAAACGTAAGAATATATCTACCCTAGTTCGGTAACGTTGGAGACTTTAACACTCGGTGGAGAAGGGACTGCGCCTTTGTATCGCACCCTAGGTGCCCTCAATCGGGTTTCGGATGCAACACAAGTGTTAAGGTAAAAAAGGTTTTTAGCACTGACAAGGCTATGGTTGAATTTTTAGGGAAACGAATGGTGCTTGCCACTAAACAGTGGTAGCATACAGTATTTTCCCCGCTAACACACAACGTAGAATCAACGTTGTGAGCTGTAGATCAACGTGCTATGCACGTTGATCTGTGTACACCAGATAACGTTGTAAGCACGTCGAATCACAACGTATTAACAACATGCTGGGCACGTCTTTAGCACCTTGTACTGGGTTGTGCAATAGCATGTTGTCATACAACGTGCTGGACACGTCCCTAGCTCGTTATAATGCAACGTGCTAAGGACTTGCCCAGTACGATGTTAGCACGTTGTGATACGACGGGCTAACAACGTTTTCTGGAGACCAATTGGTAATGTCAGGTAGCTATGGAGGTTGTCATAATGTTGCCAGCACTTTGTCTTGCAACCTACTGGTTACAGCTAACAGCGTTATCTGCACGTTTTCTGCTGCGCACGTAGATCTGTGGACTCACGACTTGATATCTGCATATATATGTAGAATCGATGTTAAACTGTTGGGTCGTAATGTTAAAAAATATGACCCGCGTTTTCCCCCTCTTCACCCTTGACGGGGGGGGGGGGGGAAGGCGGTGTATGGTTGAACTGAAGGGTCATGCAGGTGGATATAAAATTATTAATGTTTTGAGACCTGACATGATTATGGTGGAATATGGGGGAACAAATGGTGTTTGTCATTCGGCAAAGATAAAGTAAATTGTTTTAAAACAGAAATTTAGTGATTGGCCAAATAATGAAACGCATATATGTGACGGGCATTTTGATCCCGTTTTCAACCCTCATAGTGTTACAGAGGTGCCTAGGGCTAAACTGATGGGTCGTGTCGGTAGATATAAAAATTAAAAATATTTTGAGACCACTGTCAGAAAAATTGAGGCATTATTTGCGATAAAAATGGGAAACCTCTGTGAATTTGCGTGTTTAGAGTAAAAAGATATTTTAGCCCTGACAGGATTAGGGGAAAGTTTGGAGAAACAAATGGCGATTGCCACTCGGCAGGGGGATATGCAGTGTTTTAAAACAAAAATTGCGTGATTGGCTTGATAATAAAAAATTGCAGGCATGGCAGGCGTTTTTGTTTACACCTTTTTCAATACTGACAGGGTTGTATGGGTCCCTAGGGTTGAAATAATGAGTCGCGCAGGTAGAGAGGAATTAGAGTTTTTTAAGACCAAAATTATGAATAATGAGGCATTTGTTAGCAGCAAAAGGTGGAAAACCTCTGTAAGTGTTCAGGGTAAAAAAAAGGTATTTAAGCCCTGACAAGGATATGAATGAATTTTTAATGAAACAAATAATGGTTTCCACTCGACTGTGAAAAGACAGCTGTAGTGTTTTATAACAAAAATTGGCTGATTGGCTCAATAATAATAAAAACTAACATGTTTTTTTTTTTCATTATTACTAATGAGTGATAGTGGTGCCTAGCACGCCGTAGAAAATAAAAATTAGAAATTTATTTTAGACATAAATCAGAAAAATTCTAGCATTAGTTTGCGAGAAAAAATGGGCAATATCTGTAATTTTGTATACCTTTTTATATAAAATTGAGAAAGTTGCTTAGCCCTGACATAGTTATGGTCTAGTAACTATAGTATTTAATTCGTCAACACTCTAACAAAATGCATCTGATGTCCACACATGCAAGTAAATAGCTGTTAACTGATCACTTTGTGGTTTGTTTTGCCAGGAATTGTATACATGATTGAGTAAATTCATGCGACTGGCTATCTCTTATGATTCCTTTAACATAGAACTGTTCGGCAGCTTGCGCTGTAGTTATAAAAAGTTATGGGTTCTCTAAGACTAAGGATCTTCTCATAAGTTACTTTTTTTATTTAAATAAGGGCCTCTTGCATACAAATGACATATATATGTGTCTTTTCGCAACTGATGGGTATGATAAAGAATTTTATGTTAATATTTCTCACTTTTTCCAACAGGTAAAAAAAGCGTGAGCCAATGAGCCAAGCGGTTGGCCTCTATTTTTAGCTCTAACATCGTTAAATATTTAGAGTTCAGAAACTGCTGCCTGCAACGAGGAGGAAACCAAGACGAATGTTTTGACCCGAAAATTATGAAAATCAATCCAGTAGTTTACTTAAGCATAACAGGAAATGATGTGTAAGCTTCACCGAGGGTGGGAAAGTGTAAGTGCATTCAAAATGTTTTCTGTAAGTTAAATATGAAACGAGGGGAAAGGATTTTCACCCTTATTTATTACCTTAGAGGGTTAAATAGATTTTAGGGTTTAGTAAATGGTGCATCCAACGAGAGAAAATCATAT
>LQNS02278129.1:19779891-19794507 GCA_001587735.2 Parhyale hawaiensis
TTAAAGAGCTAATCCATGACAGAGACGATAGGGTAGGCTAGTGAGTAGATCCATCGAATTTCTTCCCTATCTAAAAGTGAAGATGTGTCAAACAAGATCACAAGACACAAGCAAGACACAAACAAGACACAAGCAAGACACAAGCAAGACACAAGCAAGACCGGTTCACAGACTTTTAGTATAATATAGATAATAACGCCTTGTGGCGTAATGGGCCTTTTTATGGCCAGCTTACTCGAAAGTTTCGGTATTTTCCATATCTCATTCAACCCAACTGACTGCCTAAAAAGATTATCTACAACATAATAAAGACCGATGTCTATTAGTCCGTGTATTTATTTGTTTATTTATCCATTTTCTGGCACGCTTTAACAAAACAGATAGGCAGAAATTAGCCCAGGTTGGAGGTTCTGGTTGTCCTCTCAAGTTCCATTTCAAACTGTTCAGTAGAAAATAGGCCGGGTTGCCGAAAATGGCAAACGTATCTTAACCAGGGACAGTCGAACTCCTAAAAATGAAAACATCACAGGCTTAGTCTGATCTGTACGTGTATTAGCTATGGCAAAGTATCGGGCGACCTCAAGTATAAGTGCACTTCTTGCATTACTGAAGTTGAAATTTCAGCACTGAAGATATCTTTAGCTTCCATTGGCTATCTCATGCATCTTGATTCGTAGTTTCATCCTACAGATGATTTTTTTGCTTGAGGTAGGTACTCCCACAAATTGAATTCAATGGTCGATGAAACAGCTTTCGCTGAGCAAAACCATTGAACATCTATAGGCTATCCACAATACCGAATCTGAGTCAGTACTTTGAGCGTTGTTGATCGGCTTGCAATAAGCTGTGAATTTTCTCCATTTCAGAGAAAAAGAAACAGAGTTTCGATACTGAGCGGCTGTGAAGCCGTAAGCGTTCGGGGTGCTTAGGTTAGCAGTTGTAATAACGAATGCATGAACAATGAAGAAATCCATCCATCTAATGCTCTTTATCCAATTCAACGTTACTCATTCAAGACAGTTGTAACTAACAATCTAACATGACCCAAAAACCTAATCCTACAATCCCATCTAACATTATTCTCATTTAACCTATCACATCTAACAAGATACAGTACTTGTTCAACCTAACACTCCTCAATTTCCCTAACACTAACACACTTAATCCAAAACTCGAAACCTAATCTAGTAGGGTTTACCTGTATACTCATGAGCTTTCTTAGGTGCGCCCTATTTCATTGCTAAGAAATCTATATAGATTTGAGAAGCAAGTATTTAGCTACTAACTTACGGTACTGCACATATTACCTAAACCATTTCTTTACGCATATTCGGCCTTTTTCACTTCAACATCATTATAACGGTTACCACAAATATGGAGGTTACGTTTTCATTGAATTCGTTTGCTTGTCCGTCACCAAAGTAATTCTACTGTGGGACAGGTTCAACAGATGCAAGTGAGTGTCAGCAGCTGAAGCCCAGTCCGGTGAGCAATACTCGATCACAGGCAGTAAACAAGCTTAAAAACATCTGTGGACAATCTGACAGTCACCAAATACAGAATTCACCTTACGCAGGAGTCCAATCTTAGTGGAAGAAAATGACACCAACCTCCAAATAAGCGGCTCAAAAGTAAGCTTCTCATCAGAGACAACACAAAGAATCTCCAAGGAGCTAGACTCCTGAAGCAAAGTGTCATCAATCGCCAGTTGGTCATGCAAGGGATCGAGTGTCTGAGACCGACTGACAAACATCGACTTGGTCTTACCAGCATTCAGCTTCATACTCCAGGCCGAGCACCGTGCACAATGCATGACAAATCCCTATTCAGAGACTGAACGACAGCATCACCCAGGCGAGGAACAGGTATCACTGTTATCAAAGTGGAATCGTCGGCATAGTTGCACTGACCGTTTTTTCTCCGTACTTGTTGGTTTGCATACGATTTGGGTTCTGCCACGGTCCCCCTGTCTTTTTCTCTCGTTCTAGTGTGCATTCNCAGAGACTGAACGACAGTATCACCCAGGCGAGGAACAGGTATCACTACTATCAAAGTGGAATCGTCGGCATAGTTGCACTGACCGTTTTTTCTCCGTACTTGTTGGTTTGCATACGATTTGGGTTCTGCCACGGTCCCCCTGTATTTTTCTCTCGTTCTAGTGTGCATTCCGTGACTGTGGGAGCCGCTCGAATGATTCCATTTTAATGCATTTCTCGACACGTGGCATCGAAACACGTGCTATTCATGATTTTTTTCTGCACAACCAAAGATAGAAGAGATCGCTTCCCTTCTACTGCTGCAACCGTATCAGTAGCATTTCATGAACCTAGGGTACATCTTCGGATGAAAAAATTTGCACCCTCTAGCTAAAATTCCAGTTTTACATTGGTTATTGGCACAGTACTTGCATTTTTTTTTTGTCTTGGCTTTTCTAGTCCTTTCCAGAGCCACCTTTTTCCTTCACAGAGTTCCGTACAAGCTGTTTCCGCATCATGATCACCGTTACCCGCAGCTTCTTGCAGTGCTTCTTTTACTGCAGCAACTGCATTTTCACTTTTAGATTCCTTTATATCAAATGCCACGTGTTTAGGCTTCCACAAATCCATATTATGCTCATAGGAANTGGCATCAAAACACGTGCCATTTATGATTTTTTTCTGCACAACCAAAGATAGAAGAGATCGCTTCCCTTCTACCGCTGCAACCGTATCAGTAGCATTTCATGAACCTAGGGTACATCTTCGGATGAAAAATTTGCACCCTCTAGCTAAAATTTCAGTTTTACATTGGTTATTGGCACAGTACTTGCATTTTTTTGTCTTGGCTTTTCTAGTTCTTTCCAAAGCCACCTTTTTCCTTCACAGAGTTCCGTACAAGTTGTTTTCCGCATCATGATCACCGTTACCCGCAGCTTCTAGCAGTGCTTCTTTTACTGCAGCAACTGCATTTTCACTTTTAGATTCCTTTATATCAAATGCCACGTGTTTAGGCTTCCACAAATCCACATTATGCTCATAGGAAATCTGTTTACCATTTCAATCATGGGCTGAGGTGACTGTGCACGCAGCACAGAACAGAAACTCAAATTTTGAGCAAGTATTTTTTATTGAATTTTTTGTAGTGGGGCCTCTGCACCCAGTACAGATCCAGTGTTGGTTCTCAGTGGATCTGTCATTAACTGAGCACCCATGGCCAGACGGGCAAATGATATTTACCAATTTGGCTTATAGAAAGTAACACACATGAGTCATTCTCTTTACACAACACACACTAAACAATTTATTTTGCTTTGGTGTCTGGCACAGAGCACACTCACTGAAATTACAGGTATCTTGTGTTTCCGAATTTTCNGCACCCATGGCCAGACGGGCAAATGATATTTACCAATTTGGCTTATAGAAAAGTAACACACATGAGTCATTCTCTTTACACAACACACACTAAACAATTTATTTTGCTTTGGTGTCTGGCACAGAGCACATTCACTAAAATTACAGGTCTCTTGTGTTTCCGAATTTTCATGTATCTCACCACTGTAGTTCACGAATAATTGGATAGAAGACACTAATTTAGAAAATGTCTCAAACTTGGAAGCCTTAAATGGGACGATAAGAACCATTGACCTTACGAACAGATTAAAATACTAACCAAAATGATGTGCTATTCTCTCAAATCACACAACTTTTATCAGAGAACACAGCTAAAACCAATCGAGGGCAACTAGAGTACATCGTGAACCTAGAAATTGGGCCTCATGTTCACTTTAGCGATTCTATTACTCAGTGAATCTTACATGACACTAACAGTTTCCCTGCAGCAAATGTACGGTATGAGCTGCAGCATCCAACAATACTTAGGACTTTCCACACACAGCGGAACACTCCCTATGGACCAAGCAGTATGGGTCAACCAACAATATCAATGAGACAGCTGCTTGCCAGCATGGATGTTATCCTACACAATTTTTCATGCTTTGGATAAAATGGTGTCTGACTTCAAGCTACGAGCATGATGACTAGCCTGTAATGATGATGATACCATAATAGACATAAATTTCGGGGACGTATCGAAATTGGGGAGGCTTAAATGACACGATAAAACACGTACATCATATGAACAGTGTTGAATAAAGCGCGACAGCGGTACAAGCTTTCTCGAGGCCACTATTTCGGCATGATGAGGCTAGTTAGGTAGGGAGCGAAAAAGTGACTGTATTGACGCCCTGTCCCGTGTATGGGTAACATGGCCAAAAATACTGGGATCGTATCGGTAGTACTTCCAACCTCTCAGCGCTTCTTTCAACTATGCTTACGAGCAATATGAAATTCTAAGTCTCTCTTTGAAACCGAAGAAAAATCACATTCACTGCATTTGTTTCGTCTCTCTTTCGAATGCTTGTATAAGCAATGTGAAGCGAGATGANTACTTCCAACCTCTCAGCGCTTCTTTCAACTATGCTTACGAGCAACATGAACTTCTAAGTCTCTCTTTAAAACCGAAGAATAATCACATTCACTGCATTTGTAACGTCTCTCTTTCGAATGCTTGTATAAGCAATGTGAAGCGAGATTACTCCTAGTTGCACCAGCATACTCACAATCTTTGCACTTGAAGTTTTTCAGTCCTGAGTGTTTGCAAGCAAAATGCTTAATAAGCATACTTCTATTAACGCAAACATAGTCACAATCACTGCAGTTGAACGGTTTTTCTCCCGAATGTCTCCATGCAAAATGAGCCTTGAGTTGACTTTTAGTGACACATCTATAATCACATTCACTGCACTTAACGCATTTTACCCTTGAATGTCTGCGAGCAAAATGAGTAGCTAGAGTTGTTTTATTAAAAGAAGTGTAATCACAGTCACTACACTTGACACGCTTCTCCCCTAAATGTTTGCGAGCAAAATGAATGTTGAGCAAGTTCTTGGTAATAGAAGCATAATCACACTCACTGCAACTGTAGCGTTTCTTCCTAGAATGTTTGTAAGCAATATGAGAAGCGAGACCGCTCCTATTATAGCAGGCATACTCACACTCATTACACTTGAAATTTTTCTGTCCTGAATGCTTGCGCTCATAATGACCAACGAGACTGCTTTTTAAAACAGACGCATAATCACATTCATTGCAAGTGAAACGTTTCACACCTGAATGCTTGCAGGCGAAATGAGTCTTGAGTGTCTGCTTTGAAACAGCAGCATAATTGCATTCACTGCATTTGAAGCGTCTTACCTTAGAATGCTTATTCAGGAAATGAGAATCAAGATTGTTCTTATGAGATCCAGCATACTCACATTCAGTGCATTTGAAAAGTTTCTCTTTTGAATGGATACGAGTAAAATGAATACGGAGCGAGCTTTTCACAAAACTGGCATAATCACATTCCGAGCACTTGTGGCGTTTCTCGCCTGAATGCTTCCGTGCAAAATGAACTTTCAATGAACTCTTCGAGACACAAGTATAATCACAATCGCTGCACTTGTGGGGCCTCTTTCGTGAATGCTTATGCGCAACATGAGACGCAAGAGTGGACGCAGTAGCTCCAACATACTCACAATCATTGCACTGGAAGCGCTTCTCTTCTGAATGCTTGTATGCAAAATGGATATTAAGCATACTTTTATTAACGCAAACATACTCACAATCACTGCACTTGAAGCTTTTGAGTCCTGAGTGTTTGCAAGCAAAATGCTTAATAAGCATACTTTTATTAACGCAAACATAGTCACAATCACTGCAATTAAAGCGTTTTTCTCCAAAATGTCTGTGATTAAAATGAGTAATCAATGCAGTCTTAGTTACAGCAGTATATGGACAATCACCGCACTTGAACCGTTTTCCTACAGAATGTTTGCGAGCAAGATGTTCATTGAGTGTACTCCTCCTAGCACACGCAAAATCACATTCATTGCACTTGTAGCGTGTCTCTTTTGAACGTTCAAGATTGAAATGACGGGCGCCCGAGAGGCTATCGTTAGAACAGAGCCTGCCAGATGAAGAAGAGCCGCAGAGCTCCTTGACTGACGTACCACAATCGTTCACGGGTGCTGGTTGAAGTTCACTCTCTCCATCTAAAGCAGTACCCGCAGCACTGGTCTCACTTGAGGGTCCATCACTATCGGGTGCTGCTGATGCTGGCCCATGGTGTGACGGCTCCCTCGTGCCAACAGCCTGCATAAGAAAAAGATCCCTTCAATATCAGTGCCCACAGACCTCAACACGCACACAAAAAAAGCATCGATGAGCAGCGCCGTGCATCAATATGGATCTGAAAACATTGGTGGTTAATAACAAATGCCATATATGACTTTATGAATACAAAGATAATGATCCCATAAAAATATTTTCATCTCCAAATGTTTTTTGTACTCCGTCTATTATTCGATTATACATCAAAAATTTCAAAGAAAAAAGTTCTGCAAATATGTTTTAATGAATTGCTTCCGATCTTCCACAAAAAGTTTCCAGCCAGCAGTGCGTTTTCTCTTTTGCTTTATGGGGTGTATCTCTCACAGACTGACTCAAAAAGTATCTGATGAATCATTGACCTATCACATATGCTTGTATGACAAAAACTGACTCACTTGTTTCAAGTTTTGAATGAATTACTATTTCTCTTATGAGTGAATGTTTATTTATTCCATTTATTAATAAAAATGATTATGTATTGTTATAACGTCACGCATGCCGACCGCCTACCATTTCACTGTTGCATCATGCACGAGAGTGTTGCCCAAGCGTAGGCACTATCACTGGCGCATTACCATATTTGAAGTCTCATTTGTTTCAAGTCACCACGAAGTATGGTTGTGCAACAGTGAGCGCTTGAAATCATTTAGCCAAGAGTCCAAATCCTAACCTAAATCTCATTCTTGAACATGCCAGGATTTCTGATCCCATTCTAGTACAAGGCTGTGACTATGTTAAGATAATGATGCGCCTTATGACGATACTGAACTATGTCATCCTGCCACCAAAAGTGCTGACCTCCAACAAGACCTCGACCACCTCATGGGTTATCGCACAACGTGGCAGATGAGCTTCAATATCGAAGTATGTTCAGTAATGAACGTAGGGCCGGTGAATCTCTCAACGCGATTGAGAAAGAATGGGAAAGAATTGGCAGCTGTCACCCAACCACGTGAATTGGGAATAACCGTTACAAACTAACTTCAACACGGTCCACAAGTTGACAAGTGTGAAAATGGCAAGCAGAGAACTAGAATTCATCACCAGAAATTTTGAATACCAGTCCAAGGACATCACCAGTCCTCTGTACATACAAGGCATTAGTGCGGCCAAGCTTCGAAATTGCTGTTCAATTCTGGTCGCGACATCTGCATAAAGATCTCGACAACAGGGAAAGAGTTCAATGCAGAGCAACGAAATCGATACCACAGCTGCAAAACAAGCCGTATGAATGCTGCCTAAAAAACTGGGCCTGATCTCTCGAGCAAAGACGACTCAGGAGGCTACTAATAGAAACATTCAAGTATTTGAATGGCTTCAACGACGTAGTACTTTTGACTGTAAGTACCTACCTGCGTCAATGTGAGAATAAAGGTGGTGCTACAACGGGGCTCTTTGGGAGAGATGTGAATGATCACCCGTAAAACAAAGGTCAGAACTCAAGAATAAAGCTTGGTGAACAACCTTAAGTCAGCAGTTTATTCTGTATTTCATAGTGAGCATTTGGAATAGACTCCCCTTTTTACGATGTTGGTGCGGAGACAATCAACTCATTTAAAAATCGTCTCGACACATATTGGGAGAGATATCTTCCACAGCTAAGAACTCCTTCTAGAGGAATCGCAAACTTTTAGTAGTCTTGGGTCTGGGGGGGGGGGTGTCCGTGAACATTTTTTTCCAGCTCTACCATATATTTTCTTATTCCACATGATAACCTTATAAAAGTTGGGTGGAACTTTTGTACCAGGTACATTTTGAGAGGAGGGCATGAGGAGGGGGCAGGGAATTATTAATTATGGAGAGATGTTTAAAAAAATTGTACAGCATATGTACTTAAAATGAAAAAACACATTTTGCACTTACAACTTTTGTGATTTAGGCCTTAGTTTTTGAGATAATGGAAAAAATATATAAATAAATATAAAAATATATAAATATATTTTTTGAAAATTTCAAAAGAATAGAATGAGTTTTCATGCTAGGAATAAAGACAGTTTTGGAATCCTTGAAACATTCCTAACAAAACTATAGAGTTGGATTCTCCATTTTCTATTTTGTTCAATCACTAACTAAAATATAGTTGAAAAACAAAAGATTCAGTTTTGAACTGAGAGAAAAAATATGAGGGCAAAAATGAATAATCTAGCTCTATAGTTTGTTAGGAATATTTAAAGAATTCCAAAACTGTCATTTTTTTCTAGCAAGAAAACTCAATAAGTTCTTTTCTTTCAAAATTTTCAATGAATACGCACAGTATATGTTTTCCCATTATTGCAAAAAGTAAGGTCTAAATCAAAGAAGTTGAACGTACAGTATAAGCAAAATCTGTTTTTTTTTTTTTCAAAAATACACATTCTGTGCAAATTTCAGAAGAATCTGTTGCCAACTGACAAGTTTGCTCCCCATGTCCCAGTTCCCAAAATGTACCAGTCACGAAAGTCCTAACCCAAGTTTTTAATGTCATCCTAAGAAATAGGAAACTACACGGTACAGCTGTAAAAGAGAAATGTTCACAGACACCCCCTCAGAGACTGGACTATAACGTCAGCAGCTATCAGTCGTGTTAGCTAGCATGCCTGATTGTCTCTTTTGATTGAGACTCTTCCCCTCCTTTTTTCCAGTCATTTACATCCTTCTGACATAACTTAATACATTAATTAATAAGCAGCTATTTTACATTGTTCATTTCATTTGAACCTCCAGAGTGTTTCACATGTCCTACAATCTTCATAATTGCACAAAAATATGGATCAAAGCATCTATGAACTCTTTTTACTTTCTGAAGGATACAATATTGAAAGAACGTTGATTAAAAAGCTTGTAAAAGAGCAGATGAATGCAACCCGGCAAATGCCCTCACGTGCCAGAAACACGTTTGGAGTTGAGTTTATCGTCTTCAAGGGGAGCATCCCAGTAAAAATAGTCAAAATTTGACATTTTCGTTTTTCTATTAAAATTTGATTCTTAGAGGAAGATCTGTGGCCAAAAAAAAAAAAAAATTTGGCCTTTTTTGCATAGGAACACCTCTAAATGGGGGCAAAGTCCCTCTCCAGGGGGATGGTAAATCAGGAAAGTTGAACAATTTGGCTGAAACTTTATAATTATTGGTCAAATTGGAAATAAAACTGATTTTCATCCAAGATTTCCCATTTTCTTCTGCATTTCCTGTTGATTTTAATTTTTCAGGGGTGACTCATGTATTTTCATGAAATTTTGAGGTTTTCCAATTTNGCAGATTTATAGTTTTTGAAAATCAATATATAGAAAACGAATATAAAATGGGAAATGTTCATTGGAGAAACACTTTATTTTACATATAATGTGCAAGTTTCATCACAAATAGACACAAAATACATAGCCGTAACATAAGGTAATGCCATATTTATGTACGACATCCTGTATATGTATGACATCATAATTTTTTAGATACATAGTTATATATTCATAATTTCTGATGGTTTTCTTTACAGAAATACATTATCATTGATAATTGAAGTTATTTTCAGCTTGATATGAAAAACATAATTAACAACAGATACAAGTAAAAATTTTTCAAGATTTTCACTTCTGTAAAATTTCATTTTTCAACAATCAAAACAGCATCATCTCATTCAATAGTCATGCTATGAGAAAAGCAAAAACAGTTTTGGAAAGAGGAAAATCATAGCTATGAAACTATCATATTACTTTTTTGTTTTCCGCCCTGATTTCAAAAATATAAAAAAATCAATTGAAAAAACAAGGTAAAATACAAGATATAAAAGTTTTAAATTTAGCCAAGAATAAAAAAAAAGACAAAAATTTAAAAAGTGATTTGATGGTTTTGAAGCTATTAAATTTCTCTTTCTTAGACTGCCTGTTTTTCTCTTAGCATGAAATCTGAGGGAGATGATGAGTTTTTAGTAAACAATAAAAAGAACGTAACAGGAAAGTTTCCACAAATTGAAAGATTGTCTTTTCATTTTACATATTGTGTGCAAATTTAATTGCAATTGGACAGTAGCTATATAAAAAGAAGTTAAAAATCTGTATTGCTCGCCCTAAAATGCAACAAATCAAGTTTTGTTGAGATTAATATGGCATCGTGAAGATAAAATCAAATGGGTGAAAACCTTCATTTTTTATTTATTCTTGTCTACTACTAATGACCTGATATCCTCTATATTTTCAAACTGCTGTAAAAAAAAAATGGTTCATCTGCGTATGATTAAGGCCAAGATTTGGAGAGAAAACATAAGAGCACCAGAAAAAACAATTTCTTTCCTTTTGGTGAAGTAATATTGACACAGAAGGCTATATATAATACGCAGAGGCCATATAATTGTTTGGTGCAATTAGAAAAAAACATCAGCTACTATTTGCTGTGCGTTACAGCAGTATATCAGTGATTGCCTCGTCAGACTCGCATCAACTTGGAAAAAATTACTTAACCGTATTCCCTACACAAAAACTGTCTTACTAACGATATTGTTGGAAACTGACGTACGTTAAATCGATCGTTTTTTCCAATGATGTTGTAGTTTTTGTGATTAAAAAAAAGGATTTGTTAATGACACGGTACAGCTTAGGTCCACATTATACAGACACTGTCCGAAATCATATTTTATCCTTCAGAGAGCTAAAAAAAAAGTTTGTATATGCTTTGATAAATATTTTTGTGGAACTAAATAGATTGTAGGACATGCAGGACACTCTCGAGGCCCAAATGAAATGAAGAGACAATGTAAAATTGACGTACTACGATTTTATGACGCCACAAACGCATTTACCATGGTGCACTGCAGCTAACACAAAGCACGGTCGTTAACCTTGAAAGTCATCATCCTTGCAATAGCTTATAGAGGGTCGGGGCGTAAGTTCCGGTCTCTCTTTGGAAATGAGCCTACTGGTTCGTCTACTACTGCCTATTTAATCGAATCTTATAAAACATACTGTAGACGTTACTTTTCGAAACATGTGTAGCTCCAAATATTGAGGGGTTTAGGGCCACGATAACATTATTTTTCCATCACTGAATATTATAAAATAAGCTTAGGGTCTAACATACTAATGTAAATTTGTTTAGGCTTTACTACGTCATACCTTACCTTGAGAGTCTTCGGAGGAGGTCCAGGTGACGTTGCTCACATCACTTCACGTGTGTGGAGTCACTCTGCTGGGTGTCTTCTGTGGTGCCGCAGTTTGCAACCAAAGAGAGAGAGCCAGCAGCGAATTATCTCCACAGTACACGTAACCGCTGACCGCTGGTCTATCTGGTATTCTTCTTAAATGTGAATCCAGCAAATTTTTTAACTCTACAGTTTTGATATCANAATTTGTTTAGGCTTTGCTATGTCATGCCAACAGCACGGTTATAACTTCTTGAACTTTTTTCTGAAATCAAAATGTTGCATGATTGGATGAAGCTTTGGTATGATTGAAAAATCCAACTAAATTTTAAACACGTGTAAAAAAAAAGTCTCCCCCCCAGAAATAAGCAAGTATTAATGCATAGTACAACCAATTATATACATGAAATTTAAAACCGTGCTATATTATCAAGAGCCAAAATTAAAGGGTGTTTTTTTTTAAGAACGATAGAACTTAAAATTGAAATAAATAATTCAATAAAGCACATTTGATCAAAAAATTTACCGGTACTTGAAAGCTTAATACATTACATTAACATTTTAAATGATTTGGGATATCTGGCAACCCTTTGAGAGCAAAAAATGTACGGTTTGGTGCGGCTTGCATGCTGGTGGCTTTATTGGACCTTATTTTATTAAAACTGAGGATGGAGTTCGTGTTACGGTCAATGGAGATCGTTATCGAACCATGATAAATGAGTTCTTCTTTGAGAACATGGAGAACATTGATCCACATGAGATGCGGTTTCAGCAGGATGGTGCAACCTACCATACAGCTCATGCAACCATAGACTTGTTGAAAACAAAATTAGATGACTAACTCATTTCAAGAAATGGTCCTGTCAATTGGTCTCCCAGGTCTTGCGATTTGACACCTCTTGACTTTTTCTTGTGGGGCTATGAGAAGTCAAAGGTCTATGCTGATAAACCAGCGACAATTGAAGCCTTGGAGGCCAATATTGGGCGCGTTATTCGTGACATTCGTCCAGAAATGCTGGAAAAAGTGGCCCATAATTGGACATCCAGAATTCGGTTTGTTAAGATCAATCGTGGCGGCCATATGTCCCAGACAATCTTCAAATGTTATTGTAATGCATTAAACTTTCAGATTCAAATAAATTTTTGGAAACAATTTGCTTTATTGTATTATTTTTCCTATATTGAAGTTCCATCGTTTTTAAAAAACACTCTTTATATTATTAAAACTTCACACTTGAGCTCCCACGGACAGGCAATACAACCCAAATGACGCATCTTGCCACACCGGGAAGCCCAAAGCGCTGCTAAAGGAAATCCAGCAAAAAGTCATCAACAGCGACTTAAACACCTGCAGGCCAACACGACCAAAAGCCGATGCCGGCAACAAATTCCAAACATTAGCTGACCAGGGCACGAAGCACCGACAGAACTGATTAGTCTACATCTGACAGCCTCCAAAGTGAAATAGTGCGCTCCGCGCGCAGCACGAGTCTCTCTCCCGAAAACCTTGAGGGCAGGGAGAGAAGAATACAACCAATGCCTCTCATTATTGTACACTTTATAAAACATACATAGCTCTGCTACTCTTCTCCTGTGGGACAGGCTCACTAGATCATTATCAGCGCACAGCCTGCTGGCTGAACTAACAAGTCGGTCCAACAGACGCAAGTGAGTGTCAGCAGCTGAAGCCCAGACCGGTGAGCAATCCCCATTACAAGTCCATTTGGATGGAAAAAGTGGATTAATCTCAGGTTGTACTGCCATCATAATATAGGTACTGTACTGTTTCACATATTGTTCTTGCTTCCACTTTAAAAACCATGTGAATTTGGGGAAATCTCTGATCTTAGTTGTAATATATTGTAACTAGTCTATAGCTTGCCTAGAATCCTGTTGTTTCAATTTCAGTGCATAAGCCCCGTATGATGGATAATTGATCCATTTTGATTCAAAGTGGCTTGTAATGGCTCTTGTGATAACTCAATATGGTTTTGCTTCCATATCATTAGCTGTAATGTGTATTCAACACTTTAATGTTTGGCACTTTTAAAAATGTTGAAAATTGAGTTAGGTCTCTTTGCTTCTACCAATATAATCGTCCAAGAATGATGCAGGACTTTGATTTTGGAAAAAAGTTAACCCGATGAAAACAATGCTTCAGAGAATAGAATACTGTTCTCCACTTAGGATGCAGAGTACAAGAGAAAAGGAAGAGCTTGAAGGTACCTAAAAATCATCTACGGCCAGACTTGAAAGCATGCAGGAGTACGATTATCAAAAGTGGCTTAACTGTCTCCAGTTGTATTCAATATAACGAAAATTCGAGCGATTTACAATCATATATACTTGGAATATTCTGAAACAGATCACTGTGAATGTGTGGATGCTTGCCAGACACTTGGAAAGAACTGGAAGGCCTTGTGATACACGCATCCCAAGAAGAGATGGTGGAAAAGCCATGGCCACAAAATATTCTAATAGCTCCACCGCGCAGGGAGGAAAATTGTTCAACAAAATGCTACGGCATATTTGAAACGCCACCGATATCAAAATTATACAATTCAAAACTTTGCTGGATTTTTATTCAAGAATAGCAGATATATCAGCAGTCACCGGTTACTTGCACTGTGGAGATAATTCGCTGCTGGCTCTCTCTTTGGTCGCTAACTGTGGTCCCACAGAAGACACCCAGCAGCTTGACTTCACATGTAGGGTGACGGGAGGAATGTTATAGATTGGCTTGCTTTTGTCATTGTTGTGCAAACCAACCTGCATTTCTCGTAACCCAATGTGTTTTCTGTTTTCACCAGGCTTGCTCAAACGATTAATGCATGCAGTTTCCTTTGATTTATGAGCACTGGTAAACTATACAGCAGTGAGCGTTTATTATTTGTGCGGCTCTGCCTGGTGTCACTTTACCCCGATTCTCCTTGCTGGCTGTATTCCTGCTTGTGAATAGTCCTAATTTGGACAAGCATATGCCACCTTGCTTCACATGCCCAATATTCTTTCAATTTCGTTTGTGCTGTGGAATAAATTATTTAGTTGTTTTATGATTTAGCTTTTATCTGAGTGTCTATAGCTACTTTATGATTTTATATTGAGCTTTGATAATGCTTTGTGCTATCTGGAATGATTCTTTAGTTATTTTAGTATAAGGTAAAGTCATTTCTGACCGCACGCTCAACTGTGAAACCCACCTGCATTGGTTTGTGCTACGGATATAGGCCCTAGTGGACAAGTATGGCTGCAGTCGACCACGGATCACCAAGAACAATGGCGCCAATTTGATGGAAGAGTCAAATGACCCGCGACCCTCA
>LQNS02278129.1:19862715-19874837 GCA_001587735.2 Parhyale hawaiensis
TTCCTCAAACCGGTATCATATATACCATCTTTATGTGATAACCGCTAAAATTTTCAAGATTTCAACGAATTATTTACCATCTTCGATCCTCCCACCTGATGAGCTGAGGTTACAGCGAAACGCGTCGTGGGTAATAAAATTTCAAATATATATATATATGTATATATTTCTCTGTCCGCCCAATAAGTGATCGAAGGAGTTGAGCAATGTTCATAATTTTTTGCAGAGAGTCTGGTGGGTTGCCTTCGATGATGCCAATGCCAAAAAACTGGCAATAGCTGGTCATAACAAATGATGGCGATGGAATTTGCTCCCACCGCGGGTGATGCTCTTACGCCTTCGAGGCGTTCTGGTTTAGTTAATTTGATCTCCAAAATTCATAGGTGCACAGTACGAAGCAAGCATGATATTTCACAATTTCTAAAAATACTATATTAGTTTAAATTAAGGTCCAGAGCAGCTAATGGTACAGCACTGCAGAACTTATTATAATGTAGCTCTCAAAATCCTTACGGTCCGAGATAAACACAATCTATGAACACCGCGCTTGTAATTACCTACACTAAGGAGGTGGTCGTGTCTGTGACTCCGTCACCGAGATAACTTAAAAAAGTTATGGAAGCATCTTTAGGAATTGATAAGGGAGCAGCAGGTGATTAACTTTTGGTGAAGATCAGTTTTTTTTCTGTTTTTGTCTGTTTCTCTCTTTTTCTTAGCACCATAACTCAAAAAGTTGTGAACTGATTTTTGTGAAATTGACATGAATAAAAAAAAAAAAATGATCAGGTATTTTAAGAAGAGTAAATTACCAAATTTTGTATCCAGTAATCAAATTATGTTTGTTAGTTTTAGTGCTTGATTTCATACTTGTTAGCAACATTAAATAAAAAATTACTATAGAATTTTTATGAAGTTTGAAAGAATTGTTAGAGATGTGAATAGACATAATGATCAGAGTTTGGCGATGATCGTTTTACCTCTTGAATGTTTGACTCATGTTTGCCTTAGTGATGATCGATTTGTCCTGTTGTGTGTTTGACTAATGTTTTCTCAGAATGTTTTTCAGATAATAAACCATGAAATTAACGGACGGATCTTCAAGAAAAGTACAGAGCCTATTATTCCAGCGGAAAGGCACAAATGATCACATTTTGGCGCCGATAAAAAAAATTGTAGGTTTGGAACCAGTTTCGAGATTTCGTTAACTTTGCTGCACTTGGCGGAGGTATGCACTCTCAGAGTGCTCTAGTTATTTAAATTCGTTCTGTATGCTCCCCACGTCGCCCGGCATCAAGAGAGCTCGTTGCAGGCAACTTGGACAGTTGCTGACAAGCTTGCATGTTGCTGCTCCGAGACTTTCATCTGACGTAGTAACTGCATAAGATTTAGCCTACCAATGGTGCTTGCTTGTGTAGAGAATGGTATCATAAGGTAATTCAAAGACAGTAACAGCCCGTCCAACAAACTAGTAATCACTGACTCGTCTCACTCTGATACAATGATATAACAGACTGCACACACATAGAAGGCTAAATGAGAGGTCAAAGTGGGTGGCAGATGCACAACACCGACGGAAGCGCCAGAAACATACTCAGCCCTGGCAATATTTTCATAAGAATCTAAGTTTCCACAAATTTTAGTGCCCTGACCAAAATAAACCGCATAGCAAAAAAAACCTCGCTTTAACTTCGAGTTTTTCTCCCAAATTCGCTAATATCGTTGATCTTGAATGGATATTTTCTTTATAACGCGCAGCGACTAAGTTGCACAACGCTGTAACAAATTCCACAGTTTAGAATTATGGCCGTAATTTTGCCATCAGCACACGATATAATAAACACCACCCTGTGTTTATTTGTTTAAATATGTGTTTATATATTTGTATGTTTCGGGTCACGCTCTGAAAGAAATAGATAGCAAACAAATAGGCCAGGCTGCAAATTTTGTAATTAGGTTGCGTTTTCACGGACATCGATGACCAGATTGTAGAAGATGACGAAAGTGGGATCTATATTCCTCAATCTCAACGCACTTCTTGCTAGAAACAGTTCTGGGCATCGAAATAATGAAGCTATTTTTAGCTTCTCCTAGCGCGATTATGGAATCTGATTTACATCACTTTTTCCATACATCAAAACATATTTCTCTTCGTGTCTTTGAAAATTAATGGGTAGAAAATAGACCAGGTTGCAGATGATGGCAAACGTATATCTCAGTGCAATTCTTTCTTTTCCAACGTTGAAGTTCACTCATTCAGTGCAGATACATACAGCTTCTCTAAGCACTCTGTTGCATCGTGATTAGTACTCTTTTCTGAGGTTCCCTTCGTCCAAACTTCGGCTGACCTAAGTTTACACTAATGCCCTTATTGGCTTCATAGTCAACGAAGCAAGTGACAAGATATTCTTCAGCGGTGAGAAGCCGAGAAAAGACGATGAGGATTTTTTGATAATAAAGATTATTCTCCAAGTTGGGTTCTGCTTTAAACAAAACAACAATTCAGTCGACAAAACTTCCGAGCTATATATCAGCCTCAGTATCTTGGATACAGAGCTCAGTGCTTGTTAGGAGACAATATCGACTGAGTGAGCAAAAAACCTTGTTTTTCATAGTGGCCGTCGTACATTAGTGCCTGTGGGACCAGCCCCACCTGCATTTGGAATGGAAGAATGCCAATAAAAAATAGATCCCAAATAACCATTTTCTCATATTCAACACTTGTATTCAGCATAGATAATAGCCTTTCCACCTAATGGGTTGCAGGCTAATGACGATGGGCCCCACCTAACACAGGCCACGAATCGCCATTAACCTTTCAGCATATTACCTTACTATACGTCACCAAGAGCCCAAAATAGACGTTTTTTTTTTTTTTGCTTTCTAAAAAAAACAGACCTTGCTTACCTATCCTTATCCGACGGTAAGAACTTTTTCTAAATACCCAACTTTTTGGATCTAAGCAATTTCGACGCGATGTTTCTAACCCGACTTAACCCGAAATTTGGGGGAATACCCGACATGTCAATTTTGGGCTCTCAATAGAGCCGGATCATCACAAATCCTTGCTGTCATTTTTGACAGCGCCCGCACTCTAGTCTATATATTAATACGCTAGTACCTACCTTTTGCGTCACGCTCTTCATCATTAATAGATTGAAGGAAATTAGAGATTTAATGGTTTTGGGAAGCCAACGTATCTATGATACGGAGGGTGTAGGTAATTTTCGGACCACCGGGCAAAGTCTTTTGAATTATGTTTATGCACCTGAGCTTTCAAATATAAATGAGTTGGAACCGTTGGAACTTCAATCGTGATTTGCTACTATGGGAATTACACGAGTCCCGTTAGACACGGCAGCTTATCTATATTATACGGAAACTCCGTGAACTTTTGCTTGTGTATTTACTTGCCTGTTTTTGTCTTGTTCGCAAACGTTTTCTTTACTTTTAGAAGGGAAGAAATTCGATGGAATAGGGTAGGGCCTATAGCATCTGACGCAGCTTCTTCGCTTTTGGACGGGAAGAAATTCGAGGGACTAGGGCACAGCCCCCTTCCTCCAATACTTCCATGGATTAGCTCTTTAATTCGATTGTATCTGTGATACGCGTTGCAAGAACGGGCACGATAATTGCAAAGTTGCTGCAGAAAATACAACTGGAATACGTAAGATATAAATTGAATTTTGCTCACAAACTGCGCGTTGAATATTCGTTGAAGAAGCAAAGAAGCTGTTGATGGCGACCAGTACGGGCAAGAGTGCACGGCTGAATAGCGCATAGTCTATGACCGGCTGAATAACACCTGTTTTTCCGGAAGCAAAGACGATCGTGATGACGACCCAACGGGTCACGGGCCGTGGGAGTTACTATCAGCCAAGAGACTGGTCGTAAGATATCGTACATCGAGTCTCGATGTTGTGAAGTAGATGCGGCACTGCCATGATACATCTGAAACTCGGGATTTGAAAGGCCTTGCCAGACAAGCTTCACGGAAGACAAATCTGAGCTCGGTTGTGTGAACGTTTACGTTGCCTTTAAAAAGGATATGGGAAATACTATTGGATTAAGTTACGTATATATTTCCCTTGCGTACAGAGTGCTGAATATACTTTTCAAAGCAAAGAAACTGGTGATGGTGATCCGTACGGGCAGGAGGGAGCGGGGATAAATAGCGTGTGGTTCATGACCAGCTATATAACATCTGACTTTTTCGAAAGGAAAGAAGATAGCGATTAGTACCACAATAAACTTGATAACGTTTGTTTATGACCGTGAAAGTTTCACCGGTGCAGGTATTAGTTTAATATTTCATAAGAGGTATAATAATTAAAAGAAGGAATCATAATTAATTGTTGGCTGTAGAAGTTGTTATGGTGAACTGCATAAAATTTAGCACAATTTATAAGTCTGTATCTTCTAAGCGACTTGCATTTTACGGATTAAACGCCCATTCCGATGCCCCTGCTTGAAGAGTCTGAATAGTCACCCAGTAAAAAGCAAAGCTAGGTCCCGTGGAAATATCCTGCACGACGGCAGCTGTCACAACGTCAATGACGTAGCGTTCCAGATGTGCCACGGGCTTGTCTTGTATTCTGGTTTATTCTGACTTTACAGTGCTGATACTGCTGCTCGTGTAGTAACTGACACTGGCATAGGACCATGTTGTTTCATCTGCAGAAAGCTTTTGCCGCCGTTGCCATAATCTGCCTGTTTGATATACACGAACTTTGCCTGTAGTGCCGTCCGTTTGCTTCGACGTACGTGGAACAATTTTACACGTAAGCAGGGGTTCATTATATCATTACTTTCATTTGATTTATCTTAGCAGCGCTTTTACAAGTAATTGCAAGTCTATTTAGGAAGGCATCGTTATTTCTTTAGCAAAGATTAATTTATCATCAGGGTCGTCTTTCGTCATGCACGTGGCGCCGTATATAGACGTTCTGTAGAACTCTGCTAGGGACTTGCTACGCTCATTGAGCCTCGTTTTCTTAATATTTGAAGTAAAATTTATTTTTTGAGTAGAAGTTGATTGATTTTTCACTGTGGAAGTACACCGCGCGCGTAATTTGAATGCGCTGCAAATGCACTGTTTCACTATTCTCAAATCATATACCTAACTACCTCAAATAGGCAAGCGAATCAACATTCATACATCTGAAAATTGATCTTCTGGTAACTTTCACTTTCCAAAGGTTTACCTTAACATTTAGCGTTATGTTGAACAGCGAAGAAAGTACGATCACAATGCTGCTCTGCTGGCACGCAGTTGCGAGCATACCGTCCACGTCGTCAATGGACCATCAAGCAGCCATAGATTTAATCTCCTACAAACGAAATTTGCACCACGAGCTTAAATAGGGAAGTGGCGCCGATGCTAAGGCTTGCTTTAGACAAACTGATTGCGAAGCACTTAAGTGAACTATGTTCTTATTGCCCTTGTCTCTTGCAGGAGGCAGGGTGACGTCTGTTGCTTTAGGTGCAGCGGAAGGTGCTCTGATCAGACCGCTACTGACTGCTGATGGCCGCATATTATTGAGGGATGCGACCACTGGCAGCGCACCTCATGAGCAGGTGAGACTGTTAAGAGGACCCCCCCTCCTTCCCCCCCAAAAAATCTTCATTATTGTGCCGATTGTATACGTATGTAAAATCGATAATAGAGATGGGTTTGCTTAGAACTTTCTCCCATTTTCGCCATAGAAAATGAGTTATTTAAAGAAAACGGTGAAAAGGGGGCTGGGGAAAACCTATCTAGTCCTACATTTTTCAGCTCCAGAGATGATTTTGGAATCAAACGAAGCGGAAATTTGATCCTCTTCTCAAAAGCTATTCAGTGTTTTATTTTCGAATTAGTTTGAGAAAATGAAAAATTGAAGAAGAAAGTCGAGTTTTTGCAAAATATTAGCTGACACTCGTCTCCTAATTCGAAATTTCAAGAAAAAAAAAGCTTATGAGTAGAGGATCAAATTCCGCTTCGTTTGATACCAAAATCATCTCTGTAGCTCGAAAACTGTTGAAGCAGAAAAATTAACTTCTCAGGAGAGCCTGCGCTTGCGTTTTTTTTAATAACTCGTTTCCTATGGCGAAAACGGGAAAAGGTACACGAGTCTAACCAACATTTTTTTCTGATTTTATGTATGTGAACCAAGTTTTATTCAAAATAGAAAATCTAATTCTAACCCTTTGGCGGGATTAATCCCCTTTATATGAAATTTGAGAATACAACTGAAGAGAAATTTTTTTTTTTTTCATCTACCGATTTGAATAAAACTTGATGCAGATATGTAAATTCGGAAAAGAATGTGGGTGGGGCTCGTGTACTTTTTCTCATTTTCGACAAAGAAAACGAGTTATTCGAAGAATACTGAACAACCATTTTCTTTCAATATCTTGTTTTCTGTGGCGAAAATGTGAAAATTACAGTAGTCCAACCACATTTTTTTTATTCAACATATGCTGTACAAAGTTTCATTCATATCACAACAAAAATAAAAAATCAAATTCGAACCCTTTTGTGGGAAATTTTTTACATTAAATTAGAGAATACGACTGAAAAAAAAATTCATGTATAGTATTGAATGAAACTTGGTACAGATATATAAAACTGAAAAAAGAATGTGAGTTAGACTCATAATTTTTTCCCATTTTCCCTTAGAAAATGAGTTATTCAAAGAAAAGGTGTAAACCGTTTTCTTTGAATAACTCGTTTTCTATGCCGAAAATCTGAAATTATATGGGAGTCCAACCCACATGCTATTCCGATTTTGCATATCTGTACTGAGTTTCATGAAAATTGGAAGAATGATGAAATAGTTTTTGAAGTAAAAAATGAAGTGTTACGAAGGCCCCTTCCTCGCCCCTATTTTGCCTGCGTGTCCGTCAGATGTATAGCTAGTGTTTATTAAAAACCAATTTCGAAAAATTTAAAGTTTCTCGAGGGTACGGTGCCTATAAGTGCTTTTCTCGAGTACGTGTCCCTACTTACTAACGCGGACCTCAAGACCAGTAATGTTGTTTGAGTGATTTCAGGAGATAATTATTTGACCGTCAGGGTAACAAAAGCATGGGGTGAGGCTTCATAGTAGCATTTATGTCTTGATGTAAATCATAAACCAAAGTTCTACGTGAAGATAAATAATGTAGACTGTCAATATAGGGCTAAGCTTGTGGCCGGTCCCGTGGCAGCGATATAAATTCTTGGCTCTGTATAGTATAGTGAACTGGTTGCTTTTCCGCATCTTTCAGTCGCCTATAAAATTAGTTTGCATCTATATGACGTCCTTGCTCACTTATCATTTCCTATTATATGTGTGTGTGTGTCATGTATGGAGTTTGATGTTCGTGCGGAAAAACAAACTTGTATACTTTTTCGTAAGCCTGAAATATTCTCAGTGTACGTGTGAAGCTCTGGTCGTGCTTAGATGGCCGGCGCAGCGACGCGAAAGCGGCAATGTATAGATAACAGGACCGAGTGTGCCAGCAACGTATTTTCGAGAATCAGCATCTATCATATTCTTATCGCGTGAAGATATGTTGTGCTGAAACTCGTTGTTAGTTTCCACGAGAACTTTAGTATTTTCTCTCCCTTAGAAATGTTACTACTGATAATATGGCGTTCGGTATGCGTCTATTAATAAATATATATATATATATATTTGCATCTATGTCTTTCCATCTAGCGAGTGCCAGAAGGACATGAGCTATCATCACAATCTCTTGCAAGCACTCGGATGAGCTAATCTAGACGTGTAAAATGCCAAATTGCTAACTCAGCACTTTTAGCCCCACACCGCGAAGACTGTCGTACGTCACGAGGCAGTCCACGTCATTTAATAAATCATTTAGCTCAACGAGCTTTTTCCAATTCACCATCACCCATAGACCACACAATACATTGACTGGACACTAAAGTATTGCCTCTCGCAATGTGGCCTGGAGGCCGATTTACGTTCGTGTGAATAAAATGAGTTCCAATAATCACAGGGACCCCAAATAAAAATTATTTTCTTCGTCATAGCGTAGGGAATGTCTTGCAGAGCAGTGAGTCTGAATTCATAATCAAATACCTATAGTAGGTGACGTATATCATTCTGTCGGCCACGAAGAATAATTGAAAATTCATCATAATTTCTAGGAATATTAAAATATAATAGCAAAAAATGGCACATAGATACTACATGCAATGTACTTTAATATCACATGCAATTGAGTTTTTTTCCAAGCATGTATTTGAAGTAATAGCCTCAGAAATTGATGCATGAAGAGCTTCCGGTAGAGCTCATCCCTATAGCCGCAAGAAAAGGGAGATTAAGAAAACCGCGTAATATTGAAAAACCTTATTAAAATTACAGTAATACTACAGAGTGAAACCACATTAGTACCCATGAAGTAAAAATGCATAATTAACCATGAGATAAAGATACTACGACAGCCGTTACAGGACATTAAAATATTTTGGTGCTGATACAACCTTTCATAACTGAAACAATCTACAGTTGCACAATGTCATTTCACATTACTACCCAGGAATACTACACCACTTTGTTGTTTCCCAAGTTTCATAACTGCATGGTTTCCTATGTTAAGTCTCTTAATGGTTGCCTATGTTAGATCATTCCATAGCTACCTAAGCGGAATGACGTCATGGTTGTTCCCTACACCACATCACGTAATATGTACTTCCCCACATTATATACATGAATAATTAAATGACTATGTTACACCACTTCATGGTTGCCGGAGTTGAATTAGTCCATGGTGGCCTACATTGCATCACTTCACAGCTGCCAATGTTCGATCACTTCACAAGAGCAAATGCTAGATCACCTCACTGCTGCCAATGTTAGATCACTTCACAGCTGCCAATGTTCGATCACTTCACAAGAGCCAATGTTAGATCACTTCACTGCTGCCAATGTTAGATCACTTCACAGCTGCCAATGTTCAATCACTTCACAAGAGCCAATGTTAGATCACATCCCTGCTGCCAATGTTAGATCACTCCAGAGCTGCCAGTGTTAGATCACTTCACAACTGTCAATATTACGTATATCACTTTACGACGGCCAATTATTATTATTATTATTATTATTATTAAAACTTCACGCTACTCGAGGGTGCCTGTCCATTATGTTGGGTTTACTTCGTAGAACGTTGTGGCCCTTCCCCAAAACGCTGCTAAAGGAAATCCAGCAAAAAACCATTAACAGCTGACTTAAACGCCTGCAAGCCAATACGACCAAAAGCCAATGCCAGCAACAAATTCCAAATCTTAGCCGACCAGGGCACGAAGCACCGACAGAACTGATTAGTTCGACATATGACAGCCTCCAAAGTGAAAGAGTGCGCTCCGCACGGAGCACGAGTCTCTCTCCCAAAAACCTTGAGGGCAGGGAGAGAAGAATACAACCAATGCCTCTCATGATTGTACACCTTATAAAACATACATAGCTCTGCGACTCTTCTCTTGTGGGACAAGTTCACTAGATCATTATCAGCGCACAGCCAGCTTGGCTGAACTAACAATTCGGTCCAACAGACTCAAGTGAATGTCAGCAGCTGAAGCCCAGACCGGTGAGCAATACTCCAACACAGGCAGCAAAAACGCATAAAAATATCTACGGGCAAAATGACTATCACCAAACACGGAATTCACCTTACGCAGGAGCCCAATCTTAGTGGAAGCACGTGATACCAACCTCCTAATATGCGGCTCAGAAGTAAGCTCCTCATCAAAGACAACTCCAAAAATCTCCAAAGAGCTAGACTCCTGAAGCAAAGTGTCATCAATCTCCAGTTGAGGATGCTGTGGTACAAGTGTCCGCGACCGACTGATAATCATCGACTTGGTCTTACTGGCATTCAGCTTCATACTCCAGGCCGAGCACTATGCTCTAATGCGTGACAAATCCTTATTGAGAGACTTAGCTACAGCATCACGCAGGCGAGGAGCAGGTATCACTGCTATCAAAGTGGAATCGTCGGCATAGTTGATCAACGTGTTTTCAAGCGAAAAGAACATGTCACTAGTATAGAGAACGAACAACAGCGGGCCAAGCACACTACCCTGAGGGACGCCAGACACCACCCCGACTGAGGCGCTCAAAATACCGTCAACAGACGCACTCTGCGTCCGCTCAGAAACAAAATTGCGAATAATTGACAAACACCCTACTACCCTCACCAAAGGACTCCAGCTTGTATAATAGACCCCTGTGGTTAACCCTGTCAAACGCCGCGCTAAAGTCCAACTGGACAGGGCGTGCCTCAGACCTACAATCCAGCGCAGAATGCAATGGTGTGACACCGACAAGAGAGCATCACAACAACCCAAGCCAATTCTTTACGCAAACTGACCAGCAGGCAGCAACCCCGTAACCTCAGCGAAACGACCAAGCTTACCAGCGATCAACTTCTCGAACACCTTCGATAAAATGGGCCTCAGTGTGATGGGTCGATAGTTGGCCACATAGGGCGACACCCGACCCTTGAGAATAGAAGTAATATTCCCAGTTCGCCAACAATGAGGAAAGTTTCCTAACCGTATTAGGCGCTGGAAGATCACTGCAAGCTTGGGGGCAAGAACATCTGCCAGCTGCTTATAAAACAAAGGAAACATGTGCACCGGATCCACACCTCCATACGGATCAAGGCCCTCAAGCAGCACCTCGATTGCACCAGATCTGAACGCCAAAGAGGTCAAGCGAGGTTCAGGGTGGCATCCATGTGGCAAAGCAATAAAATCTCTGCTTCCCGTCGAAGTGAGCCGACAAAAGCTCCGCCCTTGCCAAGGGATCAGTAATGATGCCCCCACCTGGACCTACAAGGGGCGGCAACGAAGGTTCAGCACCGAACATTGAACCCTTTAGCTCACTCCAACAACGATGTGGATGGTCAATACTCAGCAGAGACTCCCTGGAACGCTGCCTCAGACGACCCTGTGCCTCCTCATACACACATGCTTCATCACTTCACAGTTGCCGTTACTAGATCCCTCTAGCGCTGTCAATGCTACATCATTTCATTGCTGCATCACTTGATGGCTACCAATGTTGTATCACTTCACGAATACCAATGCTGTATCACTTCAATGCTGTCATTGGTCAATGCTATACCACTTCATGGCGGCCAGTGTTTCACCATTTAGATCACTTCACTGCTTCCAATGCTAGATCACTTCATGACAGCCAGTACCTCATCCCTTCATTGCTGCAAGGGCTTCATCACTTCATGTCTGCAAGCTGCTGCAACTCACCCTTCAGCTCTGCTAAATCCGTATACCAAATAAATTTCATTAACATTTTCATCAACTGTTTACTTGGTATTTCAATAGAAATCGAGCATACCACAAATTTGAGAAACTTCTGTTCTACAAAATAAGACTGTTTATTTCACAAACTGTTGCAAAATAGTTCTACTCTGCTACAAATATCAAAGGATGTCATCAAGAGTTACTCTACGTAATTACACTGCAAGCCTTAATATTTTCATCAATTTGTTGCGCATAGAAGTTATAAAGTATGTACAGGTTTGCCAGTCATTACTGAATGCAAATGAATTAGGTCAAATAGCTAAACAAAGTATGAAAAGTAATGGGAGAACATATAAAAATGCGTCTGCGGCATCGTGCAGTCAGGCCCAATTGCGGGACCGAAATATGCCTTAGGGGCCAGTGTCCAGTCGATGTATGGTGTGGTCTATGCATCATCTTATAAGAAATATCTAAAGCGGCTCTATTCAACAGTATTTTTTGTTGTATTCTCTAACAACAAAGTTTTTATGATGTTTATTTGCATAATGAAATCGATTTTCTTAGAAGAATGTCAAGATACCATATACAGTAATAATAATAATAAAATCATTTATTGTTCTCAAGTCAGAGAAGCAAAGTTTCAATGGGAAAATTAAATTTTGAAAAATTCTGAAAGCATTAGAATGAGAATATAAGTTCAGATAGTCATAGGAGAAGCAGAATACGATAGACGGGAATCATTATTTATTTATTTATTTATTTATTTATTTATTAAACATTTGTGTCTCCACAGGCGGGAGGTGTTCTTCGATTATTATATTACAGCTTACATTAAAAATTGTGTGTACAGTAATTTGTTAGAAATATT
>LQNS02278129.1:20059000-20069113 GCA_001587735.2 Parhyale hawaiensis
GTCAATGCTTGGTTTCATTATCTTGCGATTTTCATTTTCCATGTCTTTTTTTATAGACAATGGCGAAGTTACTGGAATTTCATGACAGTAAATTATTTGCTGTTGCACTTCAGGCACTTGTTTACTTGTAGCAGTTCGCCTGCAGTAGGTTATATCTAAGAACTTATCTGCAGGATTTTTTGAAGTTTCTGCAATTAGTGAATCTCCCGGTATCTTTGCATGGGTTCGCCAATCACTCAGCCAATGCCTTCACACTTGTACATAAAAATATTCTGATTTTCAATTCTTATTTTCCTGTGTGGGCAGTAAATCGAACTGCTTAAATTTTCACTCATTGTAACTTTAAAATGATACTTTCAAACATGCATCCATAGAGTGATAGACTATATGCTTGTTTCAGTCTGAGAAATAGGGTAGCTTTACCTAAGTGAAGGCTCAGATCGGTCGTGTATACCAAACCCAAGGAGGCGCCGACTCTGGTTAAGCTCGTAGGTTGTGGAGAGTCCCGGATCAAGTAAAAGAAAAAACGGGCTCTGTCTTGGACTTTGGCAAGATAAGTTGAAATTTGCCAAAGTAAAAAATCCAGCTTTGTCATGTACTTTGACCAGACAAGTAAGTTCAAATCTACCTAAGTATAAAAAAAAAAACGCTGGCGCGTCCGTCTACCTGTATAAGACACTCAGCATAATGACAGCATTTTTCTAAGTGGTAGAACGTTCGGAAGTAAAGTAGGATGCTTAATAGTAAAAACGAAGAAGCCTAGAGAAGTACAGAATGTCCCAGATACACATTCAAGAAATGATCTAATAGCTTTCCAAGCACGCAGTAAACTGAAATTTTTCTTGTAGCTAATTATCTAAGGCTTGATGAAGGCTTATTACGAGCGATAGAAAATGGCTCAAAACTGTGGATTTGCGCTCGATAGAGAGGTGGAGCGCTTAATGAAGTTTGAGTTTGAGAAGCTGGCTGGTAAACCCTTAGGCAGAATAACAAAGAACCATGAGTTCCTTATAAGGGCCCAAACTACAGTTATGAAGTGCGCAAAATGGATATAGAGCTCATAAAATACTCCAAGCACTCGGCAGACGGGGAATTTCGCGGATCACTATTCAGTGCAGAACGAAGCAACATGTGGCTCGTTATAAGACGTATAGGAGTAGCCTAAGTACACGGGTATTAAGGGCTCTGTAGAGTGAAACCTCGTATCTGGAGAAAAGTGCAGGAAGATGTCGAGAGCGCGATAGCGCGGATCACGAGAACCTTAAAACAGAATTCAGACATCGTTTTCTTAAGCGCTCTATAAAACGCGCTATCACGCATGGAACAGAGGTTTACACAGCAAATCTCTAGGACATTATCTAGAATGTGCGAAGAACGGTACTTATGGCGCAGGATACACAGTGCTATAAAAATATCAACGCGCGGGAATCTAACCTGGTAGCTACCTTGTAAAACTCTCTCCATGATTACGAGTTTTTCAGAGCACCGTTAGAAGGCAGACATACAGTGAATAAGTGCTGAGTACGTATATCAATCATGCATAGAAAATGGAGTTTTTACTTTGGAATGGCGAGTATAGGATAACTTGAATTAGGAAGGTAACTACTAAAGGTTTATAGGTTTATAGACATAGTTTCAAGCTCCAAATAAGGGTATCAAAACTTGGAGAGACTTAGTTTCTATCAGGGTGGTACATTCTAGGTTCAGACGTAGCAAATAGAGATAAGTTGGAATACTTTAGATAATAAGGCGGCAGTCCTGGTTGAGGACTGGTACTCATAAGAGGTGGCCCCTAGGTTGACGCTCCAGTGAATAAATAAGGAACTGATTTCAGAATCGTGAGGTCTTCAAGAGGGATGAGGATGTAACCCCGACTCCCTGGTGGGGTCCACCTACGGCACTCGGAAGTCTTTTCAGTTTAAGTTTGCCGGGGTTTGTTCGCTGAAAGATCCCGGCGTAACCTCCGTCTATCTGCAGTATTATGCATACCGTACTCGTGTTAGCAGTCGGTCGCAGTAAAGGCCAATTTTCGAGTTAGAAATCGGGCAGGTACAGTATGCTGTTTATTAGACGACTATAGCATAGGATTCAGGACGGAAACGTTCCTAGACGAGATCGGTATTTGGTCAATAGTTCGATTGGTAGAGACTACTCTAGAAGCCAAAATTCGGTAGACTTCAGTGGTTACAAGAACGGTTCCCATAGTACTGTGACTCAAATTTCTCACAATAATAAATTACGTATTTTTCAGCTTTTCTACTTGGCCATAATACCTCGTTTACTAGAATAATTCACTGGACACATCATAAAGTCAGCAGTGGAAACATGGGTTGGTAACTCCCCAACGTACGTCTAGTATAGGATAGAGTACAAACGGCATTCTATCAGTATTAGGTCCAAGGGGAACTGGCTTAGTTTTCTATAAGCTCAAGGTGCTGGCATAGCAGGGTAGATGACCGCACAGGGGCATTGCCTGATCCCAAAGCTGACTAGTTTAATTGTCTGCATCGAGATATTTGTGCACTGAGTGTGTCAGGTGTTGAGGACGTCAGGAACGAGTTGATACCGGTGCCTTTGCCGCGTAGTGTCCTTTTGAGACGCGGACTCAAGTTTAGTGCAGTAGAGGCGGACTTAGGAAAGAGTGTATAGTCCCATAATGAGAAACTTGAAACTCTTTTGAGAATAGTCCAGGGAAAGATAAACCCAGAGACAATCATTCAACGATCGTTCTGCCGGGACAAGTCCTAGGTTCCCTTTGGGGCTGTAGAAGAGCCAGTGGAGGATTGACCTCAGATGCAAGGAAATGATTTTGATGAAAAATGCGGGATAGCATCAAAGTGCCTTTGAAACGTCGAAGAACTGGTGATCAACTTTAGTCTGGTATCAGATGGACAGTGATTTCTGGAGCCAGATTTCTGGAGACAAATAACTGTCGCGATGGTCACCTGGGACTTTGACAATATCATAGCCGGAGTTTTAGAACTGCGAGAAGTTAATAAGTTCTGGAAAAAGAGTAACCTCTATTAATAAAAAACATCCTTAAGAGATCCTCTTATAGGAACTATTGAGGGAGAAGTTCATCATAGCCCTTATGAGGTCCCGTGCCGTACCAAAGATAAGAACTGGCATAAGGCATGATAGTTGGAGTCTGCAGTGGATGCCGGGTTTGTCTTGCTATTTTTAGATAGGGGACCGAGAGTTCTATACCATGTTCTAATACCTCAGCATATAAGCATACGTTACGATACGAACAGTTTTTTTCTGCTGTCACGTAAGACAGAGTGAAGCTTGTAAACTTATTCTGCTGGGTGGAGTACCTATAATCCAAGTCAGAACTTGAGCGATTAACGTAGGTCCGTTTTGGGACCGGAAGGGCGAATTCCGCAAATGTGCTTGCTGCACAGAAGCTGCCACAGAGTTCCAGAAAGGGGCTAAAAACAGCTCGTCATGTATCTTACCTCGAGAGTTCAGTCAGATTGAAAGCTTCGGCTCTTTATGAAATTTACAAGAGTTGTTTGTAATGTTGAAAGACAAATGATAAAATTTTTTGCTGATGATCGGTTTATTTGTTTGTGAATTTGATGTTTGTCAAAATGTTTGTTTGCAGCATAGCTAGGCTAAGGGGCTCAAAGAAGACGCACTGGCCCAGTGGAGACGCACCTGCGCTGAGAGGGCTGCGCAGTGGCTGGAAGTTGTAAGAAATGCCCAATCATACGTCGGTTTTTATGGGTGTTTACGAAGCATATTAAACTTTGTTTTGCTGGTATTTGACATTTCTTGCAGCGTTTGGTTGCCACGCCATAGCATTTTTTTCCCTCGGCTGCATCTCCATTAGGCCAGTGCATCTTCTTGAGGCCACTTACCCTGACTCGAAAAATTATGAACAGTTCTTTTTGAAAATTTGTGCTGATGATCCTGTGGAAAGGCACAAATTATTATATTTTGGTGTTGATACAAAGAATATCATGGTTGCGGCACCAACTTGAATTTTTTATTACCTTTGCTTTGCTTGGCAGAAGCATGTGCTCTCAGAGTACTCCAATTTCTATTTTGTTTTGACAGAAAAATTCTTGACACTTGTATCTGCTTATCTGCTTTGCTTACATCATAAGGTTGTATGTAGGATACAAGCATTGCAAATATAGCTCCAGCCTTGTGAAATTTCTATGATCTCGTGCTACGGGGGTAATGATGGAAGAGAAACAAGTAGCTTGAACCTGTAAAATTTTGAGAGAAAAATCATTATTTTTCAATGTCTCCAAGCCATTTCAAGCATATGGAGTGCCTAAATATGTTCCAGGCCAAATAGCAAATCCTTCAAGACCTGCAGTAAGCCAGAAAAAATAATGGTCTACTGCCCGTGAAAAATAATGAATTACCGTATTGAGTGCTCCATTGATCATCTGCCATATTTATATGTCGTGACCAGAGAGAAAAAAGTTATAAAATTGGAGTCTAGAAGCTGCATACATATTGTCCTGATTTCAAGATGTACGGTATTTCAAGCAAGAAGTGTCTTCAGATCAAGGGATAAGGATCCCATTTATACCATCATCTGGAACCTGGTTTTCAATCTCTCTAAAAACGTAACTTGATTACAAAATCTGTAACCTGGCCTATTTTTTGCCTATTTTATTAAAATGTGGACTCAAAATGAAAACACAAAGCATTTTATTGTATTAGCATTATCTCTTGTCCTTGCTCACTATCTCAATTTCAATGTCCTTCCTGTAAAATTTGTTTTTACAATGAACACTGTTAACTTGACAAAATACTGTGCTAGTCGGAACGCCAATGGACTGTTTGGCACAGCTAAGATTGCAAGGCTATGACAAAATAGTTGTACCTTGGTCAGCAGAAAACGTTCACGTGACTATCATGTTAAGTGACCCTTCGCGAAATTCATTCATTGTCTTATCCTACTGAAGCCTATATTTTCTATTAAGTTCATGAAGACTTGTTCGTATGTCTAAATTCGGTTGAATAAATTCCCAGAGGTTATTTTTTGTGTAACCTGAAAACCTTACCAAGCTCAAAATACACTAGAATATTCACTGGTTCACTTTGCACTTTGTTTCTATCTTAGCCCACATGATAAACTTTGCATTGTACATGAATGCATTGAATAATAGTGCTGATTCGTTTTGTTATTTTTCAGATCACAAACTATGGAGCAAATTTCAACAAACGTTTGTCCTGCTGCTCCACTAGTGAGGGTGAGTCCGAGCTCAGTCACCTTGCCCAAGTTGTCTGTGTCTGAGACGGCTGAAGGCTTTGCTAAACATGGCTGTACCGCAGTGCCAGTAAACCTGGAGCCGCCTCCAGTGCAGTTGGATCTCATGCCAGTGTCTGAGGCAGTTCGGTATCCTGTATACTTGAAACAAGAACCATCAGCTCCTCAAATCAAATCTGATGGTGAGTACACAATGGAGGGACGCAAAGGTTTTTGTTTGCAAACTGACAGTAGCAAGTTCACTTTCGCCAGGCAGACGAATTCTTGCGAGTCTAGCATTGCAGCGTCAGTGTTCCTGGCTTTCAAACTCTACTGTGGAGCACCGACCTTCTAAAAAATTGTTCGTTCCAGAGCTCTCCGTTTTCATATGATCCTTCCATCTCGGACATCATGGCTCTGATAATCTGTGATCAGCTGCAGCCGTGCAATCTCTGGGGCCTTGCAGGCATCTATCCGCTAGACGAACCCCTGCATGTTAATTTTCCGGTGTTGTTTTCCTGTTGCCTTTTATGAATTCTTCGACTGACATAGTTTGTAAGATATGATTCAGAACCTCTGTGCTCTTCGTGTTTTCAGTATTGTTGGCTACAAGGCTACTTGTAATGTGGGGAACGGGGGGCGCAGGCAGCCCACAGATGATAGGATCAAAGCCGCACGTATCATATCACATGCTTGTATGGATTTCTAGCTCCCACTGACAACAGGTTCTCTTCAGCTGGCGGTGGTTGGGACTCATGGAGGTAACTTCCCGCACTGTACTGTAATGATTGTTGCGCATGTATGGGTTAGCTAGATTAATAAAGCGTGATGTTTATCTCTGTAACAAATTGATGACTGAAGAACTGGGCATTTTTGGACCCGTACCTAGCTAGAAGAGAGCAACTATTCTTTTGTATTTGTAACAAGTTTATTAATGTCTTGTGAGACACTTTATTTTGAATTCCTTTCAATTCATGTGAGGCCTATCTCTCATTTGATGAATGGTTCAATGAGTTGTTGTGATGGGTAGTTCCGGAGGCTCTCTAACTCACTGCCATGCAGTGATGAAGATAGCTGGATCATTGCCATTGCTAGCTGCGGTGCAGTTATGGCTCAAAATGACCTTGTACGCCATGGCGGCACCTGGGAAATTACATTGGCGAAGCAAGGTATGGAGGAAATGTGAAGGAGCTTCACAATATACACAGACATATATAATTGTTGAAAGGTAAAAATATTGCGGGGTAAGCTTCTTCTGTGTGTGCTAATTTATGCATAACTATTTCCTTTTTACTACCCGTTGCAGATAGCAGCGCTGCCTGTGTTTCTTCATCTACTGCGATCGCCTATGACTCAACTGATGATGACTGCATATCCGTGAAGGAAGAGCCCATTGATGGGGCACCTGATGAGCTGGTGAGATTGTTGGCTGTAGCTCCTTAGTACCTGGTCTGGTTCCTGGAAACTGTGGTGCTTGTAACTTTTGCCGAGGTCAAGAGTCCACGTTGTGTCGTGGTTGAGCATCATTTAGAAAATTAGAATTACATGTTATCAAGCTTACATAAGCCCTGTTAACCTTAATACCCTGACCCTGAGTTACAAATGCAGATCAATAGTTAATTTTTTTTATATGTTTTTGTAGTAGTGGTGGTGATACGTAGCATGCCTCAGTCTAGTAGTTTAATATCAAGGTATTCCTCGTCTGCTATAATTGGTACAAAATACTTAACAAATAGCCCTGTAATGTCAAAGAAAAAAATGGTAACAGACTGGTGAACTTATCCGGAATACCAATGTTTGCTTCCCATTGCCACGGGAAATTTGCTNTAACTATTTCCTTTTTACTACCCGTTGCAGATAGCAGCGCTGCCTGTGTTTCTTCTACTGCAGGAAAAGGCGTTGCGATCGCCTATGACTCAACTGATGATGACTGCATATCCGTGAAGGAAGAGCCCATTGATGGGGCACCTGATGAGCTGGTGAGATTGTTTGCTGTAGCTCCTTAGTACCTGGTCTGGTTCCTGGAAACTGTGGTGCTTGTAACTTTTGTCCACGTTGTGTCGTGGTTGAGCATCATTTAGAAAATTAGAATAACATATCAAGCTTACATAAGCCCTGTTAACCTTAATACCCTGACCCTGAGTTACAAATGCAGATCAATAGTTAATTTTGTTATATGTTTTTGTAGTAGTGGTGGTGATACGTAGCATGCCTGAGTCTAGTAGTTTAATATCAAGGTATTCCTCGTCTGCTATAAGTGGTACAAAATACTTAACAAATAGCCCTGTAATGTCAAAGAAGAAAATGGTAACAGACTGGTGAACTTATCCGGAATACCAATGTTTGCTTCCCATTGCCATGGGAAATTTGCTTTCATAAACACTGCGTGCTCTCTCCAATAGTCAGTTTGGCTCAGCCTTCGAGTATGACTTGAGAAATGAGCCTATTTGCGTTGGCAGTAGCCCAATATCATCAGTGACCCCTGCCAACCATTAGCATTGGCAGCAGCCCAATATCATTGGTGACTGCAACTACTATCATTGATTCTAGCCCAATATCATTAATGACTGCTGTCAAGTATTACCATTTGCACATTTTGCAGTAGCCCACTGTTATTAGTGGCAGGTGTCCGCTATTATCATTTGATCTAGCCAATATTATTATTGACTCCATTGATGCTAGATCTATATCATTAGTGACTGCTGTCCAATATCATTGGCTGTAGTGTAGCCCAAAATCAATAGTGACTTGTAGCCCACTATTATCATTGATTCGAGACCAATATCAATAGTGACTGCTGTCCACTATTGGGTAATTCCATATGAACTGAACCAGAGGTCCCATGGTGACCGACTCTGACATGGCAAAAAAATTTGTACTGGTACCTTAACATATATGATGAACATGTGCAAAATAATTTGCCATAATTCCAAAGGGTTTTTGTGCTGTGGCTCTTCACAGTAGGGTGGTATACCCAATTTTTGACCCTCGCGAATCGCGAAGTTTAAGGACAACCATATTTGAATGCCAATATCTTGAGAACAAAATGAGTTGTGAGCTTGAAAATTGGTATAGTTTGTAATTAGCACCCAGGCTTTCAGGATCTGCCATCAGAAAAGTTGTATCTTTTCTACTTTTTGAGATTGATGCCTTCAAATTTGTGTTTTTTTTACATACGAAAATGAAATGAAATTTTCAATTCTGTGGTTGCAATTGTCATCTAACACTAAGAATGACCGTTGTGTATTTAATTGATATATTTATTTATATGTTCGGTTTTACGCTCTTATAATAATAGATAGGGACAAATTCTTTCTTTTCCCACGTTGAAGTTCACTCAATGCAGATACACATATACAGTTCTCTAAGCAATCCTTTGCTTCGTCGTTCGTACTCTTCTGAGATTTTCTTCATCCAATATTTTTTTTGTGTTCACTCTTAACGAAATAGATAGGCGAAAAATAGGCCAGGATGCAAACTTCAGAATCAATGATGACGAGGTTGCAGGAGGTTAAAGTGAAATCTTTACCCCTTTATTATCTGAATGCATTTCTTGCCCCGTTGGAAATTTAGGCGATCCTGTTCCCATCTGATGAGATTCAGTAGGCAATAAGCCATATTGCAGAAGATGGCTAAATTTAGAACACGGTACTTATCGCGCTATTAACACTGAATGCAGTGCTTGCTCTTCCAACTTCTCCTGTTGTTCCTGTGGAGTCTGATATTCAGTGCGTTTTCTCAACATCGAAGTTATATATTCTTTTGGTTTACGATGTACACATTTTGTAGCAAATCAGCGATTTTTTCCTGTATGGTAGGCGTAGTCATTTTTTATTTAAAAATTTCGAGAGTGGATATTTAGTTTTGCTGAAACTATCTCTCACTGTATTCTGGATAGGCAGCGGAAATGAAATTTGGTGATGTTTCAGCGCTTACGAATACAGTTAATATTTTGCATGTCATCTAAGGGAAGGAAGGAGTGTGCTGAAGACAAATTGTTGTGTACTGCGCAGAAGAAAGCACGCATCTCTTACGATAATAATTTGAGTTGGCCGTCGTAGCCTTTTCCTCTATATGTAGGTACCTATTTTACTAAGAAAAGTACAGTCAATGAAAAAGTGTCATCAGTCATCACAAATTGCTTGTGATGAAGAAGAAGCAAGTCGATGAAGAGAAGATTTTGCACCAGCCGATTACTACGTGAATCTTTTCACACGCGGGTCCACTAGTGCTACAATAAATCACAACCGTTTATTAAGGCCACATTCCTTCTATTTAGACGCCTGACTATCTGTAGAAAGTTTTGGACAGTATTGATGTCATAAATTTAAAGTGAGGGAGCTTCAAAAATGGCTCAGACTGAAAAAATATAATTTTTGACTAATTTTTTACAGACAACGTCGTAGTGTCGTCATTTACCCATGACAGCCTCTTTTTTTTCCTATTTAATTGTACATATATGCTTATCATTTGGTCACAAAATCAGATTGTGTTCTCACCTCTTTCATATAAAACTTATTTTATGAAATGTAGGGATTTTTATCCGCATGACAGCTGGTGGGCTAACAACTTTTTTGCCAGAAACGTAGAAAATGTGAGGTATTTCTACTCTAAACACATAGATTTCATGGCATCCACAATTAAGTTCCTAATTCAGATAGTCTAAAAAATGTACATGAGATCATCGTTGTAAGGGTGTGTGGCCGACTGAATAATTATAATTTATTCTGCTTATATCGGAGCCCTGCAAATGATGATTCTCTTTATGACTTTATTGGCGGCAATGGCCTCGATCCAGAGCACGAATCCCAAGGCAGCGTTTGTATTTGTGGGTGATGTTAGTGCACACCATAGGGACTGGTTGGGATCTGCATCACCGACTGATTGTCATGGTGTGGCTG
>LQNS02278129.1:20157909-20170390 GCA_001587735.2 Parhyale hawaiensis
TCCAAGGGACGTTCTTGTGTAAGTACAAGAGCTATCCATTTAGAGGTGATTTTGTATTTAGTATAGACTGTGGTACTGTATCATATGGTACAAACACTTTACTTGTACATGTCAGTACGAGTATTCAAAAAATCTGCTAACTCTGAATCTGTCTCATTTACAGGTGCTAGAGTTATTTCATTTCATTTTTTAGGCAAAATTCTGGCACTAGGGTTTAGGATTAATGGATCCCTCCCCCCAGTAGACAGGAGCAACAAGCGGTAATAGGGACCCTCATTTGTGGGGGGCTTGTTTGGCGATACACGGCCTCTACTAGTGAAGAGGTGTGAGGAGTCTCGCTCTTGGCGACTCGTTACAGCATTCACTAACGGCCCAGCCTCATATCAAAACGGTAACATGACCCCCATCTTGTGGAGAGTCTCGCTCTAGGCAGTGCGTAATAAGGTCCCCCATCTTGTGGAGGATCTGCAACTAGGCGATTCGTTACACACCCACTAGTGAAGAGGCCTCGCATAATGCGGTAATATGGCCCCCATATTGTGGAGGGCCTCGCTCCAGGCAATGCGTTACAGCATCCACAGAGTGGAGAAGCCTCGCATAAATGCGGTAAAATGGTTCCCCATCTTGTGAGGGACTTTGCTCTAGGCGAATCGTTACAGCATTCACTAGTGGGGTATCGCATAATCCGGTTAAGCGTTACAGCATTCACAGAGTGGAGAGGCCTCGTATAAATGCGGTAAATGGTCCCCCATCTTGTGGAGGACCTTGCTCTAGGCGATGCGTTACAGCATCCATTAATGAAGAGGCCTCGCATATTGCGGTAAAATGGCCCGCCATCTAGTGGAGGGCCTCGCTCCAGGCAATTCGTTACAGCATCCACAGTGTGGAGAGGCCTTGCATAAATGCGGTAATATGGTCCCCATCTTGTGGAGGACTTTGCTCTAGGCGAATCGTTACAGCATTCACTAATGGAGAGGCCTCGTATTATGCAATACGACGGAAATCGATCTGGAATATTAAAGAACCCCACGCTAGACTCCTGCCTGTTCTCTGGTAGCTAATACGCTAAACCAGAGAATCAGACTAAGCCCACCTTGTGGAAGGAATTCAAGAAACGAGATCCAATACAGATATAGTTTATTCAAACACGGAATCCAATCTGGAATATTCAAGAACCCCACGCTAGACTCCTGCCACTTCATTGTGTGTCACCACACCCTGAACTGGCTAAGCCCACAAGGTGGAGGGAATTCCAGAAAACGGATGCCGTCTTTGAAAAAACTCAACAGACAATACAGTAATTGAACGTTGAAAGGTCTTACCACAGCTCCAGCATCTCCAATTTAAGGAAGAATCTTAAAATTAGTCTTCACACACCACTGCATCTATTAATCATGAGCTTCAAGTTCTTTTCTATGTATTTCAGAATCCAGTTAAAAAATTCAACAACCCCACGCTAGACTCTTACCTGTTTGCTGGTAGCTAATACGCTAAACCAGAAAATCAGACTAAGTCCACTAGGCGGAGGCAATTTCAAAGGGGGAAACTGTATAAAAAAATTCTGTAAGCAGACCTGTTGATACTCAAAGGAATTCAATTTCCTTAGATGAGAATTAGAGTTCCAATCACAGACGATGACTGAATTCAGCTTTCGATTTGGAATATTCAATAACCCCACGCTAGACTCCTGACTGTTCTCTGGTAGCTAAAACGCTAAACCAGAGAATCAGACTAAGTCCACCAGGTGGAAGGGATTCCAAAAAGTAAAGGTCAAATTCAGCTTCTTTCAATTACATTTACACAAAATCAAAATTAATCTAAGTATCAACAGGCACTAAGCAATAAGGGATTAAGTCCCTATCGCTTTAGATTACTTTAATCACTTCCTTTGTTAGTAATTTCCAACTGCAATTCCTTCTCAAGATATCAACCAGAGACAACTCTCCACGTCCCTAAGTGCATATCCACCGCTTTTCTCCGCCATACTAAGCCGGATTCTAGGCCGGAGGCGTACTTTAGTTTTAATAAGGAGGCCCAAGGCTTAGGAGAGATAACTCTGTGTTGAGATATAAACAGGAATTGAGTTCTTGGAAATTACCAGAGAATTGATAAAGTTTAAAATTCAGTATCTGAGGTTATGTACGAGTGTGTCTTTCCAAAAATTTTCAAAGTCATTTAGGGGAACCAAGAAAATATTCTAAGTCTAAAAGCCTTCTAAGGTATATGAGGCTAAGTGTCAAAGGACAAGTTCCAAAAATTTTCTAAGTTCCAAAAGGGAACCGAGAAAATATTCTAAGTCTCAAAATCGTCTTGAGTATCTGAGGCAGAGTGTCAAAGGACCAAGAGAGAATTTTTCTAAGTCCCAAAAGAGGAACCCAGAAAATTTTCTAAGTCTAAAAGGTGCTGCTTCATTTTGAGTTAGAGTCCAAAAAGGGTATTTCAGTAAAAAGTACAAGTTCTGAAACTGGTATCTTGAACATTTTCAAAGTCCCTTGGGCAAGAGAGGAGAGGAGCTGGAGCTGGGAGATGTTGACCCTACCGCAAGTCGTGATTGAATGACTCCTGGCGCTATAGACCTGGTATATATAGTAGAGGCTAAGGGGGTGCCGGAGTGGAGGAGCCAAGGGTGTACAAGGGGTGGAGGGGCCAAGTGCCCCCCCCCAAAAAAAAATGGAATTTCTCAATTTTCACTCCTACAACGGAAAATGGGTTAATAAGCAGATTTTTACATGAAACATCAAAATTTGACTACTACTACGTGCACAGATATACACTTAGTCAAATTTTGACTTATTTTGTACACTTTAAAATTGCAGAGTACTTACCTATCATTAAATAGTGTGACGATTCAACCTTCCTCCCGATCTGGAGTCCCCTCGAATCGCGGGTCAAGGTGCTACCGACAGAGGTACTCTGACGCGAGTGAACCACTGCAAAATAATTGTCTACTGCCCGTGAAAACTTATGCTTCGTCGGTTTCGTTGACAATTGCATCAAAGTGGGAAGAATAGCTAAGGCAACGAAATCATCTGTGGGAAGAAACTACGAAACAAGAAGCATGAGATTGCCAACGGAAACTTCAGATGTCTTCAGTGCAACGATTTCAACTTCGGCAATGCAAGAAGTGCATTCAAACATAAGGTCGCCCTATACTTTGCCGTAGATTCGATGTTTGGAGAAGCTAATACTCGTACAAATCAGACTAAGCCTGCAATATCTCCATTGTTGGAATTTTAACTGTCCCTGCTGAAGATACGTTTGCCATCTTCTGCAACCCGGCCTATTTTCAACCTATCACTTTCAATAATTCTACTGATAATTTCTTTGATACAACTACTGCAGACCAACTGCTCAGTGTAAACAAGCACCCAAAGAGCAACAGCGAATAATTTCCTGTCGTGTAATTTTAGTAACTTTCGCCATTGTACATAAAAAAAAGACATGGAAAGGGGAGCGAGTTGTTGGACGTGGTTATGGTGTTTCACAAGGTGGTGTTCTGGGCCCTTGTTATTCATTGTAAATACAGTGGACCTGTATAATTTACTAGTTGGTTACGGTGATGCTTCTTTGCTGGCTGTTTGCGAAAAGCCTTGTGATAGGTTGAATGTTTCAGAATCCATTCAGCATGATTTGGAAGTGATTGGTTCCTGGTGTTCTAGGTGGGGTATGGAGCTAAATGAGGGCAAGACTATGACCATGCTCGTGTCCAGGTTAAGTACAGAGAGACCTCCTTTTCCTGCACTCATTCTGGATGGTGTGTCACTTCCGATGGTTGACGACTTGGTAATCTTGGGTGTCAATTTTGATCCAAGGTCGACGTTTGAGAGCCCCATTCGTTCGGTTGCCACACGTGTATCGCATAAAACTGGTCTTATGAGGCGTGCTTGGAGGGTGTTTTGGCTAGGCCGAATTGACACGTTGCTGCTTTAAATGCTATGCACTCCTTCTTCTGGAATATTGCTCCGTAGCCTGGGGTTTGCTTGTCATGTGTTTGCTTGACAAAGTGGTTCATCGATGCGCGTTCATGCTGAATGGAGTTGTGCCTTGTGATTTGGCGCATCATCGGAGATTTGGTGGGGGCTGCTTTTTGCATAAAATTTGGAACTGCCCTAGTCATCCAATGTCTGATTTTCTTCCTGAGCCATTTGTTTGGGTGAGGTATACTTGACGTATTGGTGTATTTCAAGAATTGGCCTTGGAACTGTTACGATGACGTACGGGCCTGTATCCTTGTTCGTTTTTTCCGCCGTGCGTGGATGTTTGGAATGGTCTTGATCAGGATGTATTACTAAATAAAAGTGCAATAGAGGCTCTTACAAGCAGAATGGAAGCCTTGGAAAACCAGAAGTCCACTGGAAATATACTAATAAACATGAAGAAAAACACTATTTATCAGGTATTGATATTCAACAATTATTCATTCGTTATACCTTGTTTATTTACGATATGGACTAGAAAAAGTAAAAAATTTCTATATGTAATCAAATTGCAGAAGCTACCAAAAATTATTGAAAATGTAATGTCATTTACGATGGAACGAAATTACAGTTTGAAAAAGCGAGTCCGTTCGATCGTAATTGCTTATCGAGACTACCAATACGTTCAAAAGAAAGCAAAAGATGTTAAAAAAGCTGTTCTAGAAAGACTATAAAAAAGCATTATTCGAAAATAAAGTTGTCTATCGTAAAATGAATATCATTCAAAGTAAGAATTATAATGTTTATACAACACAGGTAAATAAAGTAGCATTATGTGGGCAAGATGAAAAAAGAATCATATTGGAAGACAAAATTCACACATTAGCACTGGGGCACTATAAAATAGATAGAAATATTCGTGGTTGAACTTTTTCGGTAAGCGAGGCAATGGTTTAAACTCCAACATCTAATCAATCTTACCTTTTGATGGTAATAATTAACAGCTTTTGCAATTTTCTAGAAGATTCGTTCAAACGTTATGACGAACATGAGTCAAACATACAAACAAGTAAACTGATCTGCACCAAATTTTATCATCCATGTCTTTTAACACTAATAACAACCCCTATAAATTTTCATAAAAATCCGTTCATAACTTTTTGAGTTGCAGCGTAACAAACATAAAATCAAACACAGCAACAAACATACTAATGTACAAACAGATCTGCACCAAAATTAATTAATTTATATCTTTAAACATTACTAACAATTCCTGTAAGTTTCATAAAGAATTACTCAAAACTTTTTGAGTTATAGCGTAACATATATGAAATCAAACACAGCAGCAAACATACTAACAAGCAAACAGATCATCACAAAAATTTAATCATCTGTTCCCCCTAGCATATCTAACAATCCCTGTAGATTTCGTCAAAATCGTCAAAATTTGAGTTATCTTAGTGATAGACAGTATTTATTTTAAAAAAAAAAACAACTCCTTCTGCATCATCCTGCACACTTCTTGGGAAGTGTGGGGAGCAACTGCGATCATCTGACTTACTTAGCTTTAGTGTAACAGTATTTATTTAAAAAAAAAAAACAACTCCTTCTGCATCATCCTGCACACTTCTTGGGAAGTGTGGGGAGCAACTGCGATCATCTGACTTACTTAGCTATTTTCAGCATTAGGTATTCTCAATTTTTAGGCCGAGCCCCAGGCTGTGACATTTTCTGTCAATATGAGAGCAGTAGATAGGATTGTCTCCCTCAGATTAGTATGTCTTTTGTACATAAATCTATGGCCACTCGATTTATGCACAGCCCAAGACAAACTTCTCGTCAGGAACCACGTGGTTAGGTGTTAACGATTCCATCATAGACCTTTAAACAATATTTCAGTAAATCAGTCTCGGGATTCGAACCCGGGAGCTCTGGATTTGAATCCAAGTCTCTACCCATGAGCCACCGAGCACTAATCGTATATGCGTCTCAGAGTATATTTATAGAGCACTATGCAGTAGATGCACATCATGAATTAATATTTACAAAAAATAACTCCTTCCGTATGGAGAATCGATCCCGGGACCTAGAGTTCCGAAGTCAAGCGTTCTACCATTGAGCCACCAGGCAACTCTCGGAACTTATTCTCAGAGCTTATATAAACACCACCATGAAGTGTACGCATCATGAATTAATATCTACAGCTTAAATAATCTCGTAAAAGCCTTTTTATATGATATGTATTAAGCTGCAATTCTGCTACAAAGGGTTACTCTTGGTCTATGATATACTTGTTACACCATGCTTCATATAATATTGTACTTCTCAGAAGCATAATGCAATTCGTTATCACTTGCAAGTAGTCTCCCTGCAAAAAATATTTTTCTATCGCCCACAAGTTTTCTATAGAAAATTTTTTCTTAGGGGAGGGACTGAAGTATCTGAAAGTCATGGCTTGTTGATTGTCCTTTCGTCAGCACATTTTTATTTTGGAGAAGCGGAATTCCATAGGAGTAGTAAAACACAATACGGGGTTGAAAATATAATTGTGACCCGAAGCGAGGAATTGTGTTTTCAAACCCGTATTTTGTTTTACTACTCCTAGCCTTATATCTGATGTATCAGTAATAACAATCGTCACTTTTGATAGCAGGCACAGTAACAATATTAATCAAACGCCAACGATGCAGTCATATAGCGCGGGTCATATAAAGGCGTCGCGGGTACGGATGTGAAGAACAGAGGTAGCGGGTGATACTTGTACTGGACAGTACATATTGCCATCACTGACGTCATTACATAGTACATATTGACGCCACTGACGTCATTATATGACCGTAATTCTACTTGTTCCTAAGGCTTACTTGATGACTTGGCAGCCTGGTCTCACGGACACGGTAGGAAGACAAAGCAACCTTATGGGAGAAGCTGGAGCTGCAACAAGAGGGGCAGCACTGGCCTACAGTAGTGATGCTAAGGAGCCAATACACCCTCCATGAAATTAATTTGGCGAGGACATTTATTATTACGGAAAAGAATAATTATTAAATTCAATAGGTTAAAGACTCCGCTTCCACAACAAAGGCGATATCACAGAGGAAGTAAGACGGGACATACAGTATGACGGGAGCACGGGGAACCCACGCACGAAAGTGTTGCCACAAAGGATAACTGCGCATGAAAACAGCAAGTGAAGGAAGACGAGGAAGAACAGATGGAAGAAAGATGAGTAGTTATGAGGTGGGTAGGAAGCAAAGTGGGCATGCAAGACAGACGTCCCAAAAGCCTAGCTAATGGCTAAGGTAACCTACAGGTCCCCCCTAGGGGTGCTGCACTCCATAACACATGATGGGCAAACCTACCCTAACAATACGGCCCTTCCTATGCCCCCTGATTGGCTACGTAAGAGAAGCACACAATTTGACGCGGGTACAGCCAGAACACGAGACAGAATATCCACTATATAATAAAACACAATTGTTGGTCGCTTGCTCCAATGTTGGTCCGTCTCTCCGGCACGCAGTTAAGAGTTAAATAGGAGAAAATTCATGTACTGAAAAACAAGTTGAGATACCATACAACTTCAGGGCTTGGAGTACCGGTGACAAATATAGCTCTGGATCTCCGGCCTCTGGATCCCCGCTTTCATAGCTGAATGATATCGTAATAGTTGAATCTTCACGCTAAGCAGACGCCTTTATATATTAAATTTACATCGCAGCCAAAGTTCGACGCTGGAGGTTCAACAATCAGGTGGTATCCACAATACGGTGAGCCCTGGGCATTTCCAGTGAATTCTTTTGACTGAACTATACTTTTCTTCGAGCAGCTTAATGCTTGATCAATTCCAAGTTGATATTCAGTCTTTCTCTTGCAAGAGGGATATTTGCTATCGCAAAACTCATGGTCGTACAGCTTGCGTTTCACTAATGGAAGATCAGACCTGCAGGAAGGAGACCTATAATAGAGCAAAACCTATACTGGGAACCGGAACAATAAAAACCTCAATCACAAAATATTTGCCGTCATTTTTAACGGCTGGGTCCTCAAGTATTTTGTAGAATAGAGAGGGCTGAAGTTAATCCTGCTGCTTAGATTGTCAGGTCAACAACGCCAGGCAGTATTATACGTGGCGCAGAGAATTAATGTTCAAGCTTTATATGTGAAAGCGCAAATCAACAATAAAGGAAAGGAAGGTCAGTTTCATTCCTTACAAAGAATACAGTCGAAATAAACAACTCCCCGAGTCTGTGTAACACTATACACACCTGTAACACTCGTACTATACAGAATAGCACAGCTCCATCATTTGCCATGAGACCAGCCAGTCAGAAAGACTTCACCATGAGCACTCGTACAGCGCCGGGGGAGCGTGCAATATCCCCGGCAAAACCCAAGTTTTGCCTACTGCGGCACAACTGCAGCAAACTAACANAAAGACTTCACCATGAGCACTCGTACAGCGCCGGGGGAGCGTGCAATATCCCCGGCAAAACCCAAGTTTTGCCTACTGCGGCACAACTGCTGCAAACTAACATTTTTCATTAGCAAAAGGTGATTAACAACTTGTAGCAATTCTACATTGTTTTTCCTTCTCAGCACTACAACAAGGCAGCAGCACAAACTTACTGGACACCACCCAACTATGGAAGGCTACAGACGCAAGGCCCGCTGAGGACACAATAATAACTTGCTCTACAGTGACAGCATCGTCATTAAGACCAAAGAGACAGCACCGTCGGCACTCTCGTCTGGAGACACAGCGTAACACATGTCGGCCACAATCTGCTAGTTAGAACACAACATATACATATAATGTACTTTTTAGAAAGTCCAGCTAGTCCAGGCGCGCATGTTACCTATATTTTTTGCAAACATCTTAATTGTCCACAGTAAACACTAAACGTACAACCTCTCCCCCCATGCGTCCGGTATTGGGAGTTCCGTTGTGCGTATATTAAAATATTGCGCAGCCTATAGCCAATAAGCTCATCTTCAGCACACGCACGACGTCTGCACTCAACTTGCGAGCACCTAGATAACTTTGCAATTAATGCAACACTTCTTATAACTTAATCGTATCGGAATTCCGTTCACCTGTACTAACGATCAGCTTGTGGCCTATATAAAGCTTTGTCGATATAACTAAGAGTTTCCTGAGATATTCTCAATAAGTTGAGATTTTAAATTGGTGTAGCTGAGTGTCCGTGCGAAGGATTAGCCCTCGGAGGTAACATAAACGTAGTGCGCGCCATTTCAGAAATTTAGTGAAGCAACGAATGAGAGTTGATTACTAAGAGGCAAAAACTCCAATACCTACTTTTCTGAGAATTCTTTGACTGATGTCATAATTTTTCCATCGTATACATTTTGTCAGTGTTTCCACAGGTGAGCATGGACATAGCATTTCCAATGAGGCAGAGGACGTAGACAGAATAGACGCAGGGATAGGCTGCTGCATTCAAAAGCCGTTTGTACATTAAAAACACACCATGCATGGAAAGAAAATAACACCACGTGAAAATAGAATGTAAGTAGCAAGACTTGCAGACTGAAAAATGTAGCATGGTCTATCATACTCTGATGTTAATCGTGCCAATTGACACATAAAATTATTACTTGCAGTGAAGGTTCCATGGAGACCGCAGCAGCAGTTACAAAATAGCAGGCGCAGAGTTATGAATGGATATAAATAGTAGTTACGATTGAAGGGAATGAGCAAAATATGGCACACACTGACTGCCATATCTCTCAGATCTTCAGCATATAAATAAAAATATTTAGCAAGTAAAATACTTGAGAAACCAACAAGTGAAATGAGATGTAATTATACGTGACAGTATTCTTCAAGAACCATTTTTATTGCCGATATGAAATTTTTTCAAAATTTTGTATAATATAAGAGGTTTAGAAGTTAACACGAACGTCAGGTACTCGGCATGATACAATACTGAATTTTAGGTTTCAATAACCACACTTTAAAACCTTTAACCCATCAGGGAAGGAATATGCTTAAACTTCTGTCGTGTATTCTCTGGTCAGCTTGCCCTGGCGCTCGTACAGAGTGTGTACAGTGGCGCCCTGGTGCTCGTACAGAGCTGTGTACAGTGGCGCCCTGGTGCTCGTACAGAGCTGTGTACAGTGGCGCCCTGGTGCTCGTGCAGAGGTGCGTACAGTGGCACCCTGGTGCTCGTACAGAGCTGTGTACAGTGGCGCCCTGGTGCTCGTGCAGAGGTGCGTACAGTGGCACCCTCCGATCTACATAACACTTCCTATTTTTATTACTTCCGCACCCATGTCAAATTAACTAATAAGCGATACGTGCACTTCGGACCTCGCGGTAGTCGTGGTCAGATTTTCTATTGTAGGCTGCCCACAAAGCCCAGGCACTCGATTGTTTCAAGGCCTGTGACGCAATGGTCTTGATAGTTTATGGCGCTTGAGCAGAGCACCGTAGCTACACAACCTCACCTATCTACTTCAGTTGAAAAATGTTTCAAGTCAGGCAGTGAATCTTCTCCCCGAGACCTCCGAGCAGTAGCAGCTTAAATTTGAACCTAACTCCATCTCCTGCTAGCTCATTCCCAGGTCGTTTCAAATATACCTGAAAGAGGGCCTAATTTTCCCCCCATCAAATACTGATGGAGGAACTACCTGAATTAAAACAGGAAAGAAAAGGGGAAAAATTAGCAGTGGGCGTATGGGCTTGCAATTTTCGACAAGCAAATGTACCGTACTATAGAAACATAGACATAAAACTACCAGTTGTCAAATAACCTTACAATTTCGGACATCATCATGTGCTATAAATACACACAAGTAAAATTAGTACTGAGCAAATAGGTTTTCGATTTTAAACAATTATTATCATATTGAGTAGTTAAAACCTCCGTCTCCACAACAATGGCGATCTAACAGAGGAAAAAGCAAGGGACATACCTACCTACAGTATGATAGAACTATTCGGAACCCATGCACAAAAGTGTTCCCACACAGGATCAACGCGCATGAGAACAGCGAGTCGGGAAAGAAGAGGAAGATCAGGATAAAGCATGAGCAAGTAGGAGTATGAAAAGGGAAGGAAGCAAAGTGGGCACGAAAGATAGACGTCCAGAAGGACTAACTAATGGCTAAGGTAACCTGCACGAGCCCCCTGAGGCCGTCGCACCCCATAACATAGCATAGGCGAACATAACCTAATCCAATGGCCCATCCTATGCCCCTGAGGGGGATTTTAGACAAGCTCACGCGCTCTTAAAAATCTACCACAAAAAAATAGCAGTGGACGAATGGGTTTACAACTTTGGACTATCTCACGCGCTACAAAAATATCCTATGAGTACAATTAGCAGCTGTGTATGGGTTTACACTTATGGTATAAAAATTAGATATTTTGGGATGACAAAAACTTTAGGCACAGAGAAAAANTCGTAAAGAGCTGTGTACAGGGGCACCCTGGCGCACGTACAGAGCTGTGTACAGGGCACCCTGGCGCACGTACAGAGCTGTGTACAGGGGCACACTGGTGCTCGTAAGGAGCTGTGTACAGGGGCAACCTGGTGCTCGTAAAGGGCGTGTACAGGGGCACCCTGGCGCATGTACAGAGCTCTGTACAGTGGTGCTCTGGCGCTCATACAGAGCTGTGTACAGTGGTGCCCTGGCGCTCGTAAAGAGCTGTGTACAGTGGCGCTCTGGCGCTCATGCAGAGCTGTGTACAGTGTCATTCTGGCGCTCATGCAGAGCTGTGTACAGTGGCATTCTGAGGCTCGTACAGAGGCCTTCAGGCGCTCGTACAGTAGCATTCTGGCGCTCGTACAGAGCTGTGTACAGTGGCATTCTGAGGCTCGTACAGAGGCCTTCAGGCGCTCGTACAGAGCTGTGTACAGGGCACCCTGGTGCTCGTAAAGAGCTGTGCACAGGGGCACCCTAGCGCCCGTACAGAGCTGTGTACAGGGCACCCTGGCGCTCGTACAGAGCTGTGTACAGGGGTACACTGGTGCTCGTGAGGAGCTGTGTACAGAGGCACCCTGGTGCTCGTAAAGGGCGTGTACAGGGGCACTCTGGCGCACGTACAGAGCTGTGTACAGGGGCTCACTGGTGCTCGTAAAGAGCTGTGTACAGGGGCACTCTGGCGCACGTACAGAGCTGTGTACAGGGGCTCACTGGTGCTCGTAAAGAGCTGTGTACAGGGGCACCCTGGTGCTCGTAGAGAGCTGTGTACAGTGGCACCCTGGAGCTCGTACAGAGCTGTGTACAGTGGCGCCCTGACCCTCGTCAAGAGCTGTATACAGTGGCACCCTGGAGCTCGTACAGACCTGTGTACAGTGGCGCCCTGGTGCTCGTACAGAGCTGTGTACAGTGGCGCCCGTAAAGAGCTGTATACAGTGGCACCCTGGTGCTCACACAGAACTGTGTACAGTGGCACCCTGGTGCTCGTACAGAGCTGTGTACAGTGGTACCCTGGACCTCATACAGAGCTGTGTACAGGGGCATCCTGGTGCTCGTAAAGAGCTGTGTACAGTAGCGCCCTAACGTTCGTTTAGAGCTGTGTACAGTGGCGCCCT
>LQNS02278129.1:20241232-20253272 GCA_001587735.2 Parhyale hawaiensis
GGAATATTTACTTAAGTTAGCAGAACCCGTGAAACGTTCCCTGTCTGGCTTAAGGCGCTTCAGATAGATCAGTGAAACCTTCACATCGTACAATGGCAATTCCCCGTCAACATCACAAACAACACCGAGATTCGATGTATGATATCTTATATATATGACTAGCCTTTTTGCTGATAATAATTACTGAAGCTGCCTTTGTCTAATTAAGTGGCCCGTGGATTATATTATAAGTTGCTCTGTCTAGCTGGACCCGTGGAATTCCTTTGGTAGTAAACCACGGTACAGGTTCCCAAAGATTTATTCTTAGAAATTTCGGGCGTAAAAACAATTAAAAAGCCCTGGCCTGTGGCCGAGAGATAAGTCACCAGCCGTATCACAGATACGCCAGCTGCCCGAACTGAATAAAGCTCGAATTTCCTTCTATCTATTAATGATGAGCGTGACACAAAAGGTACGGACGTAGGTAGGTACTAGCGTATTAATATATAGATAGGAGGAAAAATACCGAAACATTAAAATGTTTTATTTGTTAGTCGACATCTGTAATTATTTTGATGTTTTAGTTTGAACCCTTTAATTCTGCTCATCATTGTAACAAATGTAAACAGTTCGGTTGGTTGTTGCAATGTCGGAGTCTAGTATATAATCCCTAGTTCTCCGATAGAGACCAGTAGCAATTTACTCTGGAAAATCTGAGGAAGTAGTAAAATTCGAGAGTAAAATTGAGTAAAGCATTATGGCATGTGATAAACATGGTGGGTTTCAGCAATTAATTAACTTCCTATAATAAAGTTTCAAGATTTTAGACAGCCCCATACTTTTTTATATAATGCGACTCCCCCGTGTCTTTCATTCCAATACATATGTATAAAGAGTAACGAGTATTAGGATGAGAACGATGCTTGTGAAATAAAGAAAACATGCATAAATTTTTTTATAGAACGCAAGGAAATTTCAAACTTTCAACATATCTGCTAGACTTCATGTGGAATGAAAAATTAAACCTCATTGATCTAATTACTGCCCTACCTACAAATTTTGACATGTGTGATATACAATATGAGTAAATTGGGCGATCAAAAAGATCATAGCGCTTAATGCAATCATAAAAATATATTGGATACAGCATAGCCGAATTGAACTAGAGTTTACATTTATTAATACTTGGTAGGCAGGCCTTCGCTGGTAATAACAGTTTGTCATCTGTCGCCATATGAGTGAATTGGTTTGCACTCCTCAACCTATATATTAGGCTACTTCATCCATTTTTAGAACTAATCCACAATTCATCAACATTACTATGATTATTTTTCTTGACTCATTCTTTTAATAGCTTCCATGCGTTCTTAATTGGATTCATGTCGGGGCTGTGAGCCGGCTGCTCCATCACTGTCATGCTCTCCTTTCAAAAAAAATGTCTTGGCAGTGTTTGCGAGTGACACGGTGCGTTATCTTGCATAAATACAGCTAGTTGGCTAAGTGTAGTGCTTAGGATAGAACATGGTTCTAAAATAACTCATTGTACATCGATGCGCTAATTTTACCGCGTAGCCTAGCATGAAGTCCAGTACCAGTAGCTTAAATCACATGCCAAACACCATGACACCGCCTCCTCTGATGTTAATGACAAGTTTTCTTTTTTTTAGTGCATTGCGGAGACTATCGTTCGTTAGAATTGCGTCGAGCAAAGCTCCCATCAGAGCCGAACAAGTCGAAGTTTGAACCAACACTGAAAGGAACACAATCCCATTGTTCTTCAGTCCCTGTGACGTGATACATAGCAAATTTCTTTGGAGCCACTTGGTTGTTTATAGAAATGTACCGATTTCTGGGAGGTAGTCTACTAAAGAATCAAATTTCATGAAGTCTTTGGAAAACGGTGAGTTTTGAAGCATTGATGCCGTGATTATAGACTCTCGAAGTGTCAGGTATGGTGCCATATCTATTTTCTTGGACATTTCCTCGTCTTCTTTTGCCATGGTTTTTCTAAGCCTACCAAATGATTTCTTGGCTTCACATAACAAATTTTTCTCAAACTGTTTCCTCACACTTCCTCACAATCTCAGCAATGTTGCCAACTGAACGCTTTTCTTCATTAAGTAACTCCACTTCACCATCAATTCTCTAAATTCCAGTGATGTCACTGGGTTTCTAGCCATATTTACAGTGCAGAAGCCGGTAAAGAACTGATGAAATTTTACCAGTGAATCCAATTTACAATGTGTACCGTAAAAGTTACTAACTACAGTTAAGTACTGTACCACATAGTGCGTTTTTTTACTTGCCAATTACGTGGAACCTCATAAAACGATCTAAAACTGTTCATGCGCGATTATCCTATTCGGGAACACCTTCCGGCATGGGTTCCCCATTCCTATCGGCATACTCTATGTCCCTTTTCCTCTCTAAGAAAGGCTTTGTAGTTATTTAGGTAGGTTTAAGCTTTCTTATCCAGTAGTAGCTACTTTTAAATCTGTTCTCCAAATTTTAGCATGAAATTCATAAAAGACGTGAATTGAGAGTAAAATAATGTAGGTATTATAAAAAAAATCTACTTTCAAAGTTTACTTCAAGTAGTATTTCATTGCAAATTATTATTCACTTCCCGAGTGCATACATTATATTAATCTAGCAATATTGTCTGCTAAATATGAAATGTTCTACAGAATGTGCAAATTTATTCTAATGGCCTCTTCATATATTCTTAGAGCTATCATTGGTGCAAACAGTATTTTCAGTTTGTCCTTAAAATTTAATGTTGGGTCATCTTAGTTGCCGAAGAAGTGACATTTTCATAAAAAAAAAACAATATCGCAAAACATCAAGGAGGGATTATCAATTTTACTGAACAATTTGCGCTAAATGAGTCGCGTTCTGTGAATTCCTCAAATTCAATTTTCTGGCACATAGTGAGAATACCGCGCTGTGTGGTGCTCTTCTGGACAATTGAATAATTATTTAAAAGTTTTCTTTAACTTTCTGATCATTGTGATCGCTCAATTCAATTTTCTGTCAATCATAAGTTGTTTGAGGGCATTAATTNCTAGAATTTTCCAAATATATATGATCGTAAAGCGCTCGAATCTCCTTTGAATTGAGTACATTTAAAGTTGAGCCAGTCTTTCGTGATAGTTTAAATCTTTCATGCCTCGGATTTTGGCAGTGAACGATCTCTAGATCGCCTCGAGGCGCTCTAAGTCTTTTCGTTTGCTTGGCATCCAAAGAGGTGAACAGTATTCAATCCTTGGCAGTATCAGTTGTTTCCATAAGGTGAGCATTGGTTCTGCCTCTCTTGAAGAAAAAGTTGCGAAGCACCCTTCCGCTCCACTTCTTGCCTACTGTAACAACTCGAGCCACATGATCTTCAAAAGTGGCACTTTCAATGTTTACTTCAAGTAGTATTTCATTGCAAATTATTATTGACTTACCGACTGCATACATTATATTAATCTAGCAATATTGTCTGCTAAATATGAAATGTACTACATAGTGTGCAAATTTATTGTAATGGCCTCTTCGTACTTGCTTATAGCTATCATGGGTGCAAACAGTATTTTCAGTTTATCGTTAAAATTTAATGTTGGGTCATCTTAGTTGCCGAAGAAGTGAAATTTTCATAAAAGAATCAATATCGCAAAACATTAAGGAAGGATTATCAATTTTACTGAACAATTCGCGCTAAATGAGTCACGTTGTGTGAATTCCTCAAATTGAATTTTCTGGCACATAGTGAGAATACCGCGCTGTGTGGTGCTCTTCTGGACAATTGAATAATTATTTAAAAGTTTTCTTTAACTTTCTGATCATTGTGATCGCTCAATTCAATTTTCTGTCAATCATAAGTTGTTTGAGGGCATTAATTACAACAATGAGCTATCATTTCTTCATTCCACATGAAGTCTGCTAGATACGTTCAAAGTTTGAGCTTCTCCTGTACTCTACATAAAATGTTATACATGATTTCCGTATTTCATAAGCATCATTCTGATCCACTTCCTTGTGCAGACGCTAACTAGGGACAAAAAAAGCATGTTGTTTCAGAGGCCACCATGTTTCGCCAGATCTTTAACACCTCATACAGACGTCAATAGCAGCTTTAGAACGAGTAAACTTACAGTCGGCTGCAAAGACCCTGGTGAAGCGTTTTGTGTGACGCTCCTCTCCGCGAAGTCCTCATTTGTTTGATGAGTTACGACTGGTCAAATGCATGTCTCTCCTTCATTACTCAGAAAGAAGGGAATTTATCTCGTGAAATAGTTCATGTATATTATTTAGCGGCTGCAGGTCACACGTTGAAGGAAATTAGTGAGCTAATTGGTGCTAGACCAAAGAGTGTGACTAAAGTACATATGTGCCCGATTCTAGCAGGGGAGACAGTACAGACTTGCCTGCTATCGAACATCAGCTTGGGAGGTGCAACTAATCATTTCCTATGTAATTCGAGCAGTGATTAATATGGTATTCTTTGCTGTAGTCTGAGTAGGGTTGATGCCCTTTGAAGTTCTTGAGTTACAGGCAAGTCTTTACCGCTGCATTGCCGGAATCGATGAGCAAACTCCTTCACTCTCGTTGGCCCGGCGCCCGTTAGCTCATAAATATCCTTCATTGTGCGACCAGCTACATTTGCACCAATTACATGAGTAATTGTTCCACGTGATAGATGCGTCAGTTTCCAAAACACCGTAAGTTGTCGAACAAACGGACACCTCCTGAAGAGAAGCGCCATACAAAAATTTGCAACAAGTGAGTCCACGGGAGGCTGAAGGTTACCTGAGGGCTGTAACATGTTCTCGAAGCTTCAAATAACGGCATTGTGTCGTTGCAACGATACGGCGATACATGGTTGACCCCTCGAAATACGAATCTTATTTTGCATCTCTTGTATTCACACGGCGCAGTGGTTGCAGACTTTTGAATCCTCCCCGAACGGAAACTCCTCCCACCGTTCTCAGAGAGTCGGGGTAAATAGGTAGTGTGATGTAGTCTACTCCAATGCCATGAAGAAAAACAAGTCACTATTCGACAGGGATAATGATGCCTTTCATGTACCTAAGCACTAAAGAAATGGTTTATTCCCACATTAACAACTTTTAGCATTGGCCAGGCAAGTTTCCAGACTTGAATCCAATCGAAATCGCATGAGGTATTCTTTCAAGGCATTGCTATGGAAAACAGCTTAATGATGAAATTTCATTGATGGAATGCATTAAGAATATTGGGACGAAATACCAATTGAAACTCCTACTAAATTAACGAAATTAGTGCAGAAACAATGCGTGCACGTTCTACCAACTTATGGCAATGCTTGTATTAACTCTGCATTGCACTGAATTTAGTTTTCCAATAATTAGTACACATGTCTTTCTCAGCGTTTATACATATTTTCATCCCAAAATATCACAATTTTTGTACCTAGTGCTGGGTAATATAATACGTACAGAAAATATTTGTTTGTATATTTCGTATTAAGGCAACTACATTTTATGAAAATATGAATAATCTAAAGCCGGCATTTATATTAGGAAATATCTGCTGCTTGTCCTAAGCTAATTTCTAGGGCTTGATTTTATAATAAGCTTAAACTTGGGGCCAGGCAGCCATCGAAATAAGTCATGGATCTGTTCTTTATGACAAGGACTTCTGTCAATGATAGGAATGGAGCCGATGTTGTGTTTAGCATATTTTTTTACTTTTAAGCCACCGACTGAAGCCGCAGTGTAACTTTACTTGCTAACTGCTAGTTTTAGTTGCAGAAGGTCTTCTGTAGCATTCAGACCTCGACCACAACTGTAGACCTGTACAGCAACATCTAATTTTACGTGTGGCATGTCTCTCATAGCACATGAACCCCATTCATAAGTCTAAACCCATACGCAACTGCTAATTATACTTACAGTATCTTTTTTATAGCACGTGAGATAGTCCGAAGTTTTAAACCTATTCGCCAACACCTAGTTTTCTTTGTGGTAGGTTTTGAGAGCACTTGAGCTTGTCCAAAATCGAAAAGCTATTTGCTAAGTGCTAATTTTGCTTGTGTGTATTTATAGCACATGATCATGTCCGAAATTGTAAACCCATTTGCCAACTGCTAATATTACTTGTATGTTTCTATAGTACATTTGCTTGTCCAAAATTGCAAGCCCATATGACCACTGCTAATTTTTCGCCCCTTCATCTATGTTGTATTTCTGGTTGTTCGTCCGTCTGTGTAAGCATGAGGCTTTCATCAGTATTCGATAGGGAAAAATAGGGCATCTTTGACACGACCTGGGAAAGGACTAACAGGAGATTTAATCAAGTTGAAAATTTGGGCTGCTACTGCTCCCAGGTCTCGGGTAGAGGAATCACTGCTTGACTTGAAACATTTTTCAACTGAAGTGGTTAGGTGAGGTTTCCTAGCTACGGTGCTGTGCCCAAGCGCCTTAAACTATCAAGACCATAGAGTCAAAGGCCATAAAAAAGTCGAGTGCCTAGGCTTTGCGGACAGCCTTCAATAAAATCCTCGAACAGCAAAACCACGAGGTCGGAAGTGCACGTATCGCTGAATAGTTAATGTGACATGAGGCGCGGGAGTAATAATAGGAAGTGGAATGCAGATCAGAGGGCGCCACTGTACACAGCTCTGCATGAGCGCCTGAAGGCCACTGTACACAGCTCTGCATGAGCGCCTGAAGGCCACTGTACACAGCTCTGCATGAGCGCCTGAAGGCCACTGAACACAGCTCTGCATGAGCGCCTGAAGGCCACTGTACACAGCTCTGCATGAGCGCCTGAAGGCCACTGTACACAGCTCTGTACGAGCGCCAGAATGTCACTGTACACAGCTCTGCACGAGAGCCAGAGTGTCACTGTACACAGCTCTGTAAGAGCGCCTGAAGGCCACTGTACACAGCTCTGTACGAGCGCCAGAATGTCACTGTACACAGCTCTGTACGAGCGCCAGAATGCCACTGTACACAGCTCTGTACGAGCGCTAGAATGTCACTGTACACAGCTCTGTACGAGCGCCTGAAGGCCACTGTACACAGCTCTGTACGAGCGCCAGAATGCCACTGTACACAGCTCTGTACGAGCACCAGGGCGCTTCTGTACACAGCTCTGTACGAGCACCAGAGCGCCACTGTTCACAGCTCTGAACGAGCACCTGGGCGCCACTGTACACAGCTCTGTACGAGCACCAGGGCGCTACTGTACACAGCTCTGAACGAGCACCAGGGCACCACTGTACACAACTCTGTAGGAGCACCAGGGCGCCACTGTACACAGCTCTGTAGGAGGGCCAATGCAAGCTGACCAGACAATACATGATGGAAGTTTAAGTATATTCCTTCGCTGACAGGTTAAAGGTTTTTAAGTGTGGTTGTTGAAACTTATAATTCAGCATTGTACCATGCCGAGTACTTGAAGTGCGTATGAACTTCTTAACCTCTTTTATTATACTGAATTGAAAAAATATGTTCATATCGTCAATCAAAATGGTTCTTGAAGAATACTGTCGCGTATATTTACACCCTCATTTCACTTGTTGGTGTCTTAAGTTTTTTACTTGCTGAATATTTTATTTCTATGCTGAAGATATCTGAAATATGGCAATCAGTATGTGCCATATTTTGCTTAGCATTTCCTTCAATCACTACTATTCATATCCATTCATAACTTTGCGCCTGCTATTTTGTAACCGCTGAAACGGTCTCCGTGGAACTTTCACGGTAGGCAATAATTTTATGTGTCACTTGGCACGATTGACATCAGAGTATGATAGACTGGCTACATTTTTCAGTCTGCAAGTCTTGCTGCTTACATTCTATTTTTACGCAGTGTTTTTTTCTTTTATTGTCAGGTGTGTTTTTGCTGTACAAACTGCTTTTGAATGCAGCAGCTTATCCGTGCTGGCTGGGGGCCATATTATCTATTCTGTCTACGTCCTCTGGCTTATTGGAAATGTTATGTCCATGCTCACCTGTAGAAACGCTGAAAAAATGTATACAATGCGAAAATTGTGACATTAGTCAAAGAATTCTTAGGAAAGTATTGGAGTTTTTGTGTCGTAGTAAGCAACTCTCTTTCGTTGTTTCACGAAATGACTGAAGTGGCGCGCACTACGTTTATTTTACCCCCGAGGGCTAAGCATACGCACAAACACTCCGCTACACCCATTTAAAATTTCAACTTATTGAGAATGTCTCAGGAAACTCTTAGTTATATCGACAAAGCTTTATTTAGGCCACAGGTTGATCGTTAGTATAGGGGAACGAAATTCCCATACGATCGAGTGACAATAAGTTTTGCAGTAATTGCAAAGTTATCTAGGTGCTCGTAAGTTGAGTGCAGACGTCGTGCTCGTGCTGCAGTGGAGCTTATTGGCAATAGGCTGCCCAATATTTTAATATACGCACAACGGAACTCCCAATACCGGACGCATGGGGGGAGTGGTTGTACGTTTAGTGTTCATTGTGGACAATTAAGATGTTTGCAAAAATATACGTGGTATACGCGCCTGGAGTAGCGGGACTTTCTAAAAAATATACTTCATATGTACTGTTGTCCTCGCATCCATATGTGAGGGACGAAAGTTTTAATGAGAACGTTTTTTGATTCTGGTTGTAGGAAAATACATAGGCAGAGTTTTATATTGATTTCTTTTTTCGTAGAGGATTTTACCTTTCTATACTGTGTTCTGATGCTATTCTAATAAACTTCGTGTCTCCCCTATTACTAAACTTCTTACTTCATGCTGTACTGTGTTAGTTTTAAGAAGTATTATTCAAGTATTAATTGTAAGCGACAGCAGACCAACTCACGTGTAAAGCGCACACAGAGCGCGCGCCGCGAACGTACTCTAAGCCTCTATGTAGGTCACCGTTCCCCTCTTATCACGCACAGGAAATACCCAGTGGTTGTCGATCAATCGTCACCAGACATATTATTAGATACATCACGAGCGAATTAAATGAGCGAGTGTCCAGCTTACTGCATAAGAAAAACCTCGCCAAACTAGCAGATAATTGTATGATTATTTGACCATTGCTACGATAATTGAGAATTGCATTTTGGGCCCCTCGCTTCAGAAAATAAATTAAATATAATTATACTAATTGGTATCAGATAGGAATTTCCTATCTGCCTTGTCTCGACCTAGTTTTTACGTTATGAGACAAGCGCGGCGACATAGGCATTTCCGATCTAGATTGTCGCAACACAATTCTTGGAAATCGAGACGTTATCACACATGCATGGCGCCACCATGCCGCGCTTTTGATTGGTCAGCGATATTAAGCTGATGCAATAAATATATATGCAGACATTCAATTGGCTGCACGAACGTTCTCCGGAAAGACCCTGGACAACATGCAGATCGTACTGTAATTACATGGTGCAATCCCGATGATATAAATAAGGCGCGTTTTGATAGCAACCTCGGATTTGTGGTTCAGCCCGATTAAGTATGAAGGTAATAGTGAACAGTGCAGTGCTCCGTGTCGTCCGTTGAAGCTGTCTTCTGAGTGGTGACGTATTTTAGTAATATATTACGTGCACTTTGTCGAATTTACCCCGCTATCTTAGATTGGTGAAGAGATACTTGAGTTCGTCTTCACCCGGCTTAGTTGACGTTTCAGTTATATTCAAAGTGATTGGTTTTGCTGCCGTACTATAGGCTATTGTGCTCTGAGCGTGGTTCATTGGAAATGCTAGATTTATATATTGGCGTATCCTAGAGATCCCAGCCTTGGGAAGAACTGTTTACAGTTCTTGGCGTATTTGATTACCCGTTTTTTGACGTGGTCAAAAACGGAGGTGTTTTGGTTTTGTTCTTGCTTTATTAAGCTGCCTCAGTTTGTAACTTTGTACCGAACAGGATTGTTTAGGATTTAGAGAAATATTGTACCTTGAATCAGTCTCAAGAATAATTTGTTTGCTATTAACATATTGTGGTTTAAATCAGTCTCACACGTAACTAGTTTGCGATTAACATATTCATATTCCGAATACTCTTTGTAATAACTTGTTTCTAAAATTGTAACCATATTTCCTTGCTAACTTTATCAATAGTTAATGTCTTAAAAACTACAATACAGCGTTCTTATTTTACCCTTGCTTAGCCACGTTTTCCCCCTAGGAAACCTTCCTATTCAACGAACCCGCAGGCCAAAAGAGAATACAACTAGCTATATCGCAATTATACTTATCCTCTGTGCACGGCTTCTGATGACTAGATTTTATTTATAAATATATGGACCCTCAGGTGTAGAAAGAAATAACAGTGAAAAGATAAACTTAAATAGCAGGAGCGTGTACACTGTGTTCAAACCAGCAGATTGTGGCAGACATGTGTTACGCTGTGTCTACAGATGAGAGTGCCGACTGTGTTGTCTCTTTGGTCTTAATGACTTGATGCTGTCACTGTAGAGTAAGTTAATATTGTTTCTCGGCGTGCTTTGCGTCTATAGCATTCTATAGGTGATGGTGTTAAGAGGGTTGGTGCTGCTGCTTCGAATGGTCTGCAGTGACGGCCCATCAAAACACGGTATGAATTACTACATGTTGTTAATCTTGTTTTAATAATGAGAAATGTTAGTTTGCTGCAGTTGTGCCGCAGTAGGCAAAACTTGGGTTTTGCCGGGGATATTGCACGCTCCCCCGGCGCTGTACGAGTGCTCATGGTGAAGTCTTTCTGACTGGCTGGTCTCGTGGCAAATGATGGCGCTGTGCCATTTTGTATAGTTTTACACAGACTCGTGGAGTTGTTTATTTTGACTCTATTCTTTGTAAAGAAACAAACTCACCTCCCTTTCCTTGTGCATCGGTTCCCCGTGCTCTCGTCATACTCTATATTCCTTCTTTCTTCCTCTGTGATATCGCCTTTGTTGTGGAAACGCAATCTCTAACCTATTGAACATAATAATTTTTTTCCGTAACAATAATGTCTTCACTAAATTATTTCCATTTAGGGTATATTGGCTCTTTACCATCACTACTGTAGGCCAGTGCTGCCCCTCTTGTTGCAGCTCCAACGTCTCCCATAAGGTTTCTTTGTCTTCCAACCGTGACCATGACACCAGGCTGCCAAGTCATCAACTGAGCCTTAGGAACAAGTAGAATTACCGTCATATAATGACGTCAGTGGCGTCAATATGTACTGCGTAATGACGTCAGTGACGTCAAAATGTACTGTGCAATGAAGTCAGTGACATCAATATGTACTGTGCAATGACGTCAGTGACGGCAATATGTACTGTGTAATGACGTCAGTGACGTCAATATGCGCTGTGTAATGACGTCAGTGACGGCAATATGTACTGTGTAATGACGTCAGTGACGGCAATATGTACTGTCCAGTACAAGTATCATCCGCTACCTCTGTTCTTCACATCCGTACCCGCGACGCCTCTATGAAGTTTACATTAGCTATATGACAGCTTCCTTGGCGTTTGATTAATATTGTTACGGTACCTGTTATCAAAAGCGACGATTGTTATTACTGATACTTTAGATATAAGGCTAAGCTTTAGTTCAATGTCTATGATAGGCATATCAACATCTTACATTCTAATTGTTTTAGAGCATCCGTCTGCCTTGCTATCGTACTCTATTATTTACTTGTTGCTAAGTGCGCTTGACACAAAACATGTTAAAAATATAGACACTAACGGCTACTAGCAGAGGAAGAACCAGATGGCGGTGTTTTTAGGTTTTTGTGAAAACAAAAGTGCCCGTACGTTACAGTTTACTTCGTTGTACTCTTAAGTTGTTGGACTAGGTACGAATTATTTGCACATGGCCCCAATTACATACATACAAACTAGAGCACTCTGAGAGCGCATACCTCCGCCAAGTGAGCCAATGGTAGCAAAAATTCAAATTGGCTCTGAAACCATAATTTTCTTTGCGTAAACTCCAAAATCTGATCATATTTGCCTTTTTATATTAATAACAGCTTGTTCAATTTTTTTAAAGATCCGTTCATAACTTTTTGAGTTATACTGTTAACAAACGTTATGACAAATATGAGTCAAACATACAAACGAACCAACCGATCTGC
>LQNS02278129.1:20306681-20328383 GCA_001587735.2 Parhyale hawaiensis
CCAGAGCCTCCAACCTGGGCTAATTTCCGCCTATCTATTTCGTTAAGAGCGTGACACCAAACATATAAATATATTTATATATATATTTATAAACACACGAAGGCTATTCTTAGTATTAGATATCAACATCTTACGTTCTAATTGTTTTAGAGCATCCGTCTTCCTTTCTATTGTACTCTTTTATTTACGTGTTGCTAAGTGCGCTTGGCACAAAACGTGTTAGAAATATAGACACAAGCTGCTACTAGCAGAGGCAGAATCAGATAGCGGTGTTCTTAGATTTTTGTGAAACAAACGTGCCAATACTTCACAGTTTACTTCACTTTACACATAAAGTGTTAGACTAGGCCCGAATTATTTGCATATTGCGCCACAGGGTGATATCGGGCTAAGTGGAAACGAATAATATATATGTGTCCTATGTTATTGAAGTATGTACAAGCTTTTATTCTAGCTATAAGGTGTTAGCTATACTCTGAGATTTCATGAGTTGTAGCTATCATAATTCTCCTACAGTGCTTGATATCAGAAGCATCTTAACCCTCTCATTTTATTCATTTGCACTAGAACAGTGATTCCCCTCCTTTTGTATCTGTGTTTGGCCTTCTAAGAAGTTATACTGTGTGCTCGAACCCATGCCAAATCAAAATCTGATATGATAAAGAACTTGAATTATATCGAATTGTATCACAAATTTAACCTAAATTTTGAATGATATGGATGTAATCTAACTTTTCGCACCCCTTGAAAGCTCCTCTCGCTCCCCAGGGGGTGCGAGCACCTCCAGTTGGGAACCCCCTGCTGTAAACGATTTGGTTTGGCTGTGTCCTATTTAGAAGTTCCAATGCCCTGCTATATGCAACTTGGAAAGCATTGTCCAATGTTTTACTATATACCAAATATTATGCCTGTTATAGATTCTAGTATTGAGAACAAGAATACCTCCAGCTGTTGGAGAAATGAATAATTATCTATCGTCTTACCTATTGCACCTCCTCTTACCTAAAGCGCTCACTGCAGACTAATATGTGCACCTTGTTTATCTCTATGCGCTTGGTACATAAGCTAATGAACTTGAAAAAACCCGCCATACTTCTTGTTATCTGCTACCTACCAAAAAACTTATCCCACTTAATGCAGCAAAAATCAGCCTCACATAGAGGTCCAAAGAACTTGACACATAACTAGAGCACTCTGAGAGTGCATACCTCCGCCAAGCAAGGAAACAGTTATAGAAAATTTGAATTTGTTTTGAAACTATGATTTTTTTCCATCAACGCCAGAATCTAATCGTTTATGCCTTTTGACAGTATTAACAATTCCAGTCATTTTCATGAAGATCCATTCATTAATTTTTGAGTTGTGCTGCTAGCAAGCCTTCTGGAAAACATTAGTCAAATGGACAAACCAATCTTCACAAAAATTTAATCCTATTTGTCTTTCAACATAGCTAAACACTCCTGTAAATTTCTAAAAGATCCATACATAACGTTTGATTTAGCTACTGTATTGTGCTAAAACCATAAAATTAAACCAGCCACAAACGAACAAACAGATCATCACAAAAATTTGATCCTTTACTCATTGTCATATAGCTACCAAACAACTCATGTAAATTTGCTAAAAATCTCTCCATATCTTATTGAATTAGGGCATTATGAAAAACTAGTGGACCCGTGCGTGAAAAAATTCACGCAACAATAGATACATAAATTTGCTTAATATAGGCCGGTGCGGAATCTTCTCGTTTTTTACTTGCTTCTTCTTCATCACAAGAAATTTCTGATTGCATTTCTTCATTAAATGTACTTTCCTTACTAAAATACATATAGAGGAAAACGCTACGACGGCCAACTCAAATTAGCGTAAGAGATACGTGCTTTCTACTGAGCAGTACACTTCAATTCGTCTTCAGCAAACTCCTTACCTCTCTTACATAACATGAAAAAAAAATGAAAACTTCATTAGTAAGCACCGAAACATCACTGAGTTTCATTGCCACTGCGTATCCAGAATACACAGTGAGATAGCTTCAGCGTAACAAAATTTTCGCGTCCAAAAAGCTGGAATGAATAATTACTACGTCTACTGTAACTGAAATATTGGTTTCTCTACGCTTCGCTGATTTGCTACAAAATGTGTACATCGTAAACCAAAAGAAAATATAATTTCGATGTAGAGTAGAGTACCGTAATGATTATCAGGCTCCACGGGAACAGCAAGAGAAGCTGGAAGAGTAAAAACTGCATTCATTGTTACTAAGGATTAGCAATATTATTTGCCCACAGTCCATGTTGCTTCACGCAATAGCCTCTACGTTTGCCTAATGCCTCTAGGCCGGTGCGAATCAGCTCTTCTCTTCTCTTATTTGCTTTTTAATTTTCTTCTTTTCTTCATTGATCCTTTGTCGTACTGTCATTCTTAGGTCTTCTATATAGACAGGCAGAAGTAACATCTTGAGTAAAACACTCCAACAAACTTAAACAAAATGGCAGCTTATATACAATGTGTTCGCTCCGGAGCAAAGATACCGTTGATACCGTCTTACCACTTCAAATATCTGTTTCATTTGAGGTGCTCAAATTTTGACCGATGAAGAGAAAACTGCTTCGTCGCAGGAAAACAGTAAGCTAGAAGAAATAATTGCCTACTGCCCGTGAAAACTTCGTTGACAATTGCATGAAAGTGGGAAGAATAGCTCATGCAACGAAATCATCTGTGGGAAGAAACTACAAATCAAGAAGCATGAGAGTGCCAACGGAAGCTTCAGATGTCTTCAGTGCTACGAATTCAACTTCGGCAATGCAAGAAGTGCATTCAGACATAAGGTCGCCCCATACTTTGCGTAGATTCGATGTATGGAAAAGCTAATACTCATACAAATCAGACTAAGCCTACGATGTCTTCATTGTTGGAATTTTAGCTGTCCCTGCTTAGGATACGTTTGCCATCTTCTGCAACCCGGCCTATTTTCTGCCTATCACTTTCAATGGAGCTTGAGAGGACAACCAGAGCCTCCAACCTGGGCTAAATTCTGCCTATCTATTTCGTCAAGAGCGTGACACCGAACTTATGAATAAATATGTATATTTATAAACACACGATGGTCATTCTTAGTATTAGATGATGGAGACCAACAAACAGATCGATGGGTCTTCACCAAAAGTTGAACATCTCTTCCTCCTAACATACATGGCAATCAATGTAAATTTCGTTAAAATTTATCTATAACTTTTCGAGTTCTCTTTAGGACAGACAGACAAATAACAGACAGACAAACACAACGAAATCATAACCTCTTTGACGGAGGTAATTAGTACTTTCAAACTCGTCGGTCAATATTATAGCCAAATCATTGCCCTGCTTATCTTTGATAACCTGGGCACACAGAGATTTCAATTTGTAATCGCGATCGCCTTTTCTATATTTGGATAGTAGCGCCCCAAGTGGGAGTTTATAGGTTACTTTAGCTAGGCCATCTGGACGTCTTTCCATTTGGCAACCTTTGCTTCCATGCACTCTCCTACTTCTAATGATGTTGATTAATTCTGTTCTTTATTTTGTTTTTTCTCTGTTGATTTTTTGTGGGAAAACCTTCGTGCATGGGTTTCATGTTTCTATGGGCATACTGTACAGTACTGTATGTCTCTCTTCCTTCCTCTGTTAGCTACATCTGTTAGTAGTGGAGACACAGGCCCAAGCTTTGTACTCAAAGTACCTACCTCCTAGCTTGTTATTTTGATTACCTACTGATTAGTAAAATTCAATTTCATTCCATTCCTTTATTTATCTCACTAACATTGCATTGATAACTTTCCCGTTTATTGTGTTTTCTTATTTGCAATGTGTTTTTTATCTCAAGTCTCGGATGCACCTTCGATTTATGTATTTTTTAGCCATAGCTATAGCTCAACTTTCAAGACTTTGTTCATCATGTTTACGTCTGCTGTCATTATCTTAAGATTTTTTTCATGTCTTATTTACATGCAATGGCGAAAGCTTCTGAAATTTGATGGCAATAAATTATTTGCTGTTGCAGTTCGGGCGCTTGTTTACACTGAGCAGTTGGTCTAAAGTATATCTAGTCCAAGAACTTATCGGTGGCATTATTGAAGGTTGTGCAATTGGTGAATCTCTTGTTATCTTTGCATGACTTTGGCAGTCACTCAGCCAATGCCCCCAGCTTGTACATAGAAATATTCTGAATTTTTAGTTCCTCTTTTTTCGCTAGGGCAGTAAATCAAACTGCTCAAATTTTAACTCATCATAACTTTTAAATGAGAAGCTTTCAAACATGCCACTATAGAGGAATACCCGTATGCTTATTTCATTTTAAGAAACCATAGCCACTAGGTTAAAATTTTGTTGAATTCTGGAACACCTTGTAGCCATGCGTTAATTGTACGACACAACTAAAAACACACTTGACCATTTTTTTCATAAGCATTTCTTCTTGTTCAACAAACCCTATTTCCCATTGCATGCTAATCATCCTTCTGTCTGTTTTGCTTTCATAATTTTGGCTTAATGACGTTATGTCTTTGACAAAGTTTGCCAGTATTTTAACAACATATGATAGCTCAAAAAATTTCTCGTGGAAAGATTGTTCCAAACACCACAGGTTTCATGAAGTTTATTATTTTTTATGATGATACATCAGTCGTACTGTCTATTTATCTGCCTGTCTGCTCGTTTGTTGGCTACATTGTTGAAAATTTATGGACAAAGCGCAGCTCAATAATTGTTCGTGGTGATCCGTCATATTGTTCGTCAGTCTCTCTTTTTGTTTGCACTGTGCTGCTTGATGAATTTGTGTGTAATGATTGCAACTCTGGTTAGAAAAAACTCATGATTTTTTTTTAGAAATGAATAAACAATGACAGGCATCATCACCTCCGCCAAGGAGGTCATGTTTAGGTCTGGTTGGTCTGTCTGTCTCTTTGGTGTACTGTTTGTCACCAAGATAATCCAAAAGTTATTAAATACATGTTGATAAAAATTTACAGGATTTGGTAAGTATGTTAGGAGGAACAGATGATTAACTTTTGGTGAAGCTCTGGTCATCCGTTTGTTTGTCTGCCTCATTTTTCCTAATGCCGTAGATACTTCGAAAAGCTATGGATGAATTTTTATGAAATTTACACCAGTTCTTTGCTAGCTATGTCACAAAGAGTAAATGACCGTATTTTTGTCATCTGTTCGTTCAATAATTTGTCACTGTTCTTAATATTATGTTTCGTTAGCACGATAACTTATAAGGTTAGATATGGATCTATATGAAATTTACAGGATTTGTTTATAATGTCGGATCGACGTCCGATCGCCGAATGGACGTCGTACTGTGCCGCCTATGTATTGGGCACACAAGACTCACTCACGACTATCTGCGGATGGGTCGTCCACAACCCTATTGTGATGACTGCGTCGTACCACTCACTGTCTTGCATTTAATAGCCGAGTTTCCCCCTTTTTACGACGAGCGGAGGGAATGCTATCCGGACCTACATAGTCGGGATGTAAAATCTATCTTCCGAGGATCACTTTCTGAAGGACCTCGCGGCCAATTTAATAGAAATGTCCTCAAGATTTTTCTTACCAGATTTAACCTCTATCATACACTGTGAATAATCTATTACGATAAATGCTATCGTCAATTACGGCTCTGTCCGTTTAAAGGTAACAGTAAAGTCAACTTAGACCACACTCTCACCCGGGAAACCCACATGCACTGGTTTTTGCTGCGGTTATAGGCTCACTGACCCCAGATGAGTGAGTGTAGTCGCAGTCGCCCTCAGGTCACCAAGAACTATGTCACCAATTTGACGTAGCCCCCCACCCCCCTCATCTCTGAGGAAGGCAGAGGAAGGCGCTGTGCATGCACACACAACTGCCGAGTCAGTACACCAAGATCTGCAAAGAGCTCGAGTATCTGGCGGAGCATAGAACCAGCGAGCGATACGAGGTACTAGAGTTGAGAATGGAAGCATGCAGCTACCGTGGTGAAATTTCATAAACTAGCTATATGTAAAACTAATAATGATATTCTTTTTAGTACTTTATAATAAATAAAATGTAATACATTCTGCGCCCTAGCGGCGCACGAGCCTGTGGCCAAGCACAAGAATAGTTCGGCGCGATATAGGCAGTGAGCCACTGAAGCGCTAGTATAGCTTTCTACTACTACATGTTGAAAGCTATAAATGATGAAATTTTGGTAATGATTGGTTGACTTGTTTGTGAATTTAACGGATGTATGTCAAAATATTTGTTAACAGGATAGCTGATTCAAAAAATTATGAACAAAACTTCAAGAAAATTGGTGAAGCTGTTAACAACCTTAAAAAGCACAAGTTATTTGATTTTGGTGTTTATACAAAGAAAATCATTGTCTCGGCACAAATTTGAATTTTGCATTACCTTTGCGTTGCTTGGCGGAGGTATGTGCTCTCAGAGTGCTTTAGTTTCTATTTTGTTTTCACAGAAAAATTCGCGACACACTTGTCCCTGATTTTCTCACCTCATAAGGTTGCATATATGTAAAATAAGAGTATCACAAATATATCTCCTACCTTGTGAAATTTCTATGATCTCGGGCTACGAAGGTAACCCTGGAAGAGAAACAAGTTTCTGGAGCCTGCTAAAATTGAGAAAAAAGTATTGCTTTCCAATATCTCAGAGCCGTATCAAGCATACTTAGCGCCTAAATATGTTCCAGGCTGAACAGCAAATAATTTAAAACCTGGAGTAGGCCTATCCTAAAAGAAATTATGCTTGTGACAAGCTGAAGGCGTGGGAACACGCCCTTTTTCCTACCGTTAACGAACGTGACACCATGTAGGACTTAGGCCCAGATTGAGGTTGCCTGCTCCATCTAACCATAAAATCTTCACAAGCGGCATGTCTATAGAAGTATCATTATTAAATTTAGATTAGAATTATTAGTGACAACTTCCCGTAAGGAGCGGCCTATCAAAAAGTTTTCTCTCTTTCAGGTCGCCTTCAAACTGCGCGCTGAAGATGGCGTTGAGGGCAGCTGCCGGGCGTCAGCCAAGGACGGCTGTACGGCGTAGTGAGGCCGCCGGGCGACGCCTATATAATGCCGCTGTGTTCCTCTCGACTCCATGCCCGCCCAAAGTGTCGCGACGGGGAGGAGGGAGGCATCCATGGTGTCACGTTCGTTAATGGTTGGAAAAAGGGCGTGTTCCCACGCCTTCAGCTTGTCATAAGCATATTTTCCCACCTTTAACTCCGTAGGACCTATTATTTTAAGGCCCGAACGGGTAATCTTAGGTAGAGGGAGCGACGACAGTTAGATTGGCAGGCTAATCAAAGTGATCAGAAAAGAGCTTTTACTTTGCTTAGTTCAAGCAACGTGCCACAAACAGCTCAGTAACTAGATCGCTAGTTGACATCACTGTCCCTAGATTCCAAGTCAACTGAGATTGCGTGATAACACAGGGTTACGGAGGCGTCGTAAAGTTGAACGGAGTTGTCTGGATAGTGGTAGTTCTTAGCGGGACCAGATATTGGTTCGGGAAGGTGTAGGGGTTTAACAAGAACCCTTGCTGGTGAAGTCGGAGGACGAGGTGCTGAGGCACCAAGACCGTGAGATTGCGCAGATCGTGCGCGCGGATAGAAGCGAGATGGAGGCAAAAGCTTTGAGCAGCCAATGCGCCCGTCGGGGCGCCGCCAAGAGCTTTCCTATGGTGGGGAGAAAACACCATTCTCCAGCTGAAGCGTACCGGTGAAGTGACAAAAAACTAAGGGAGAGCTTGGCCGGACACAGATCTGGGTCGTGAGGAAGAGGATCGTCAAGGACGGTGCGGGGCGATCTATAGGTGTATACTTGGAGGAGCGCTGGGGTGAAGCGAGAAAAGCAAAATGACGGCGCAAGGAGAAGGAATCGCGGAGGCGTGCTGCGAGATCTGGAGCTCGCGATCCTGATGCTAAAGACCGAATAGAATAGTGCTTGTGTAATATAGCTCGGTAAGAGGGGATATAACGAGCGCATCTTCTTTGATGGTTATGCAGGCACTGTGGATTTGTCTGCTGGGACGCCTTTTCTGAGCGAGTGGCCGGTCGGAGACGCTGAGCTTAAGTAAGGAGAGAGATTAGATGGAGTTAATCTCGAAGGTTGGTAGCAGGGGCAAAAACTATGTTAGCTCTATACGCTAGACCAGTGCGTGGAAAGAGTTTCCGTACGAACTATAGGAATGTGGGTAACGTCAATCGTGTTCGTATCGAACCTTTAGCTAGCTCCCTGCTACGTCTGGCTGTAAAACAAAGCCGGCCTGTCAGAGTCTGTAGGCAGCTTTGCGACTGGTGCGGGGTAGGATGTGGAGATGCTCTTGAGGAAGAACGGAGGATTGAGCGTAAGCTTTGTTGCCATTGGTTTGAGCGTCATGTGCTTGTTATGTGGGGTTGTTCAGCAGTTGAAACGTCTGGAGATGTGGGCTGAGGACTATGAACCAGTGTAACGTAGGAGCGTTTGGGAGAATAAAGAGGGCTGTGCCTTTGATATGGGGTAACTAGAGAGGGACTCGGAGCCAGAAAAAAATTCGTGTAGGTAAGCCGTATATTCTCGTCCGTCTGTACCCGTCTACGAGTAGGACATTGTAGAAGAGATGGATTGGAATTGGTACCGGTGTCCTAGGTTATCCCACTTAGGGAATAGTTACTAGATGTTGGTAGGGGAAGAAGGTAAGCTGAAGCTGTGGTGAGACACAAGGTCTGGGTAGAGTTAGGTCGTTGAGTCAGGTGAAGAGTCTACAGCGCTCAGCGTACTACGAGATGCTGGGCAATATTAGAGCCTGCCGTAAGTGCGAAGAGTAAAGTTTTACGTAGGTAGGGCGCAGTTTCAACCGGATTTTCTGCTTATGTTGAGGTGAGTCGCTAGATAGACGGCTGAGTGAACAGGTTGTAGGGACTAGTGGCTTTCAGGTTGAGGCATATTAGTAGTAGCTGAAAGGTTTTTAATAGCGCTACTGAGAATTGTGAGGATATTTTCGTGTTTTACCGAGGGCTTGGGTACCGTTAGAGCCCGGAATAAGTGAGGACGTTATTGTGTGGCAATTCCGATCAAGCATACATAGCATATGTACTTCTCAACGGAGATGATAGAGTCACGATTGCTGGTGGTGCTTGTGGCTATAGGTTCATCACAGCTACATCGAAGATATATGATGAAGGGGTCTTATGGGTAACTCTGAGTATTGTCACGAGGTAGATAAGCGAATCTGGGGCGTAGTATCAAAGTTAAGTTGATGCCCCGCCCTCCTTTAACTGCCTCAAGAAGAGGTGGTTAAGAGCTAGGAGGGAGTCGTAAGGGGCATAGAGAGTGAGTTTGTGTTAAGGCTCAAGGGGTCTCAGACCCGAGGCGCGCTAGGTAATTTGCCAAATTTTGTTCGGGAGGCAATTGTCAGGTGGTCGAGGTTGGAGTAGCAAAGTCCTACGTTCCTAGTACTTACGGTCCTGGTTGTCTGGGATGCTAACGTGGCTCTGGCTCGAGGTAAATAGCAGTTTGTGGATAGTGCGAGCTGGAGACTTTAGCTAGAAGTTGTTGTACCAATTAAGTTAACAGTTATCCGAGTCCAGGCTGTAACTGCTCAGTGAAGGTAAGCTTTGGTGAAAGACACATCACGATGCTAGGTGATCGGGCTTGCATTCAACCAGATGAGATCAGAAGTCGTAGGAGATTGGTCTGAACGGGTTCGTAATATGAGAAATAGGTCGGTGTCGAGGCAACTCAAGGAATCGTCATGCATTAGCTGGCCATATCCGAGTAAGTTTTGCTCTCCTATAGAGAGAAGTATTGCATAGGAGGGAAGCTGTCCTAGACCGATTAAAATAAGGTGGTACCGTAAGCGTACGAATAGTCGCGCAGAGGTGACCAAGCGCATACTCAGCGATCTGTTGCGGCTTAGGTAGTGGATATGAGTTGTGAAGAGCCGTTGGGGCGAAACGTGTTATGACGAACTGTTCCGAGTAACACGAAGAGGGATCGATACCCCTCCTAATAACTGGGTCTACCAGTCCTTCCTGTAGTCTGAGCGTCCTGAGATACTTGGGCGGAGTTTAGGAAACGTAACACATGTTACGAGAACGCTGAATTGACGTGATCTAAAGGCGTTTCACGCGAAAGTTAGAGGATACCAGAAAAGATTTTGAGACTTCTTGGCACCGAGTGTTTCAAGCTTTGGAGGTTTCCGTTGAGGTAGAGGCTACGTAGGGGTGATATGTTGCCACTGAATTGGTATTGAGTTTATGCCAATGGGGCAGACACGAGACTGTTCTGTCCTGGAGAGACAATTCGGGAAACGGTAGTCTGCCGGAGCTTATGCTCGAGGTAGACGGCTTAGTACCAGTATCTGGAACTTAAGCTCCATGCCTGATTTATCCAAGCGGTCGATAGTATAAGGAATAGCCTGTACCGGAGGCTTTGGAAACATGAGGTATGAGATATACTAGGGTTCGTATGGTTGAACAGGGAATTCTTATATTCTTCCGTGTTTGAGGCTCACTGGTTCTTGATACAGTGTTGATGAAATTGACTACTGATAGTGTAGTCAGACTCTCGTGGACCACGAGGTATCAGGCTAGAGGGGTTTTTAAACGAGGAGGAGTAGGAGCTTTCCTCCATAAATAGACGTGAGTTCTGCAGGGCTGCTGGTTCGGTTACCTAGGTGAAATTTAGGTTAGCGTAGACAGGGAGGTTCCGTGAACAGGTCTGAATTATAAATACTGAGGTTCAATACTTTGGGGTAGTTCGGGAGTCACAGGACCGGTATCTCGTTGCCTGAGATATATGTATCTCCGAGATAAGAGGACGTGGTCGGTGTCCTGTGTGTGAACACAGTTTTCGGAGCTGCTGTGTTAACGTTTCCGTTATCAAAAGGTAGCTAGAATGCGAAAGCACTGGGCCCCTGGATAGAGTAGGGCACACAAGGCTCAGAGATAGCCTGATGCCTTAGCGAAACAAACTCTCGTGGGTAAAGACATAAGGGCTGAAGTAAGGTGGGTCGTTGTCTAAAGCGAGCCCAATAATGGGGTCACATCTTCCAAGAAGGATTGCATTTGCCAGGCCCGAGAGGATAAACTTCACTCGAGGAGCTGGGAGAAGAATTCAGTCAAAGCCGATATGGACTTACTAAAGTATCATTTTGGCAGTCGAGCTATGAGCAGATAAGATTGTTCGTTCGTGATAGCGATAGTGTTTCTAGCGGGGAAATCGCTGAGCTGTGGTGCGCAGGGTAGCGTCAGGGTAATGTTAAATGTTTTCGCCTTCTGAGGCGAAAGACTGTACCGAAAAGCGGTTCTGGCATAGCCGAGCGGACAGGTTCACGACAAAATTTTTACATAGATATGTTCCTTCGAAGCTTGGATTTACAAGGTCGTGAGTGACACGGTGCCCTTCGGTCAAATCCATAACTTGGTCAGAACAACTGACGGTAAAGAGGTGACTCGCAAACTGGTGCGAGGCACCGAGCTGAGCAGCGCCCCCAGCATATCTGGCACGACGCCAGTACAAGGCAAATGTGGAGATGAGAGTTCCCGGTGTTTCCGGGAGACCAGGCCATGGCAGCGGTTGGCCGAAGATATTGAGTGCATTTCTAGCGGAACACCACTAGTTAGGGTATCACTAACAGTCTTTCGTATCTTGTCGTGATAGAGGAGTGGAGCGCTCCCAGTCTAGCCGGAATGACTCAAGTTCAGGGCAAACAACGTGGAGTGGTGAGTGTCCGGCATAGCTGGCGTAAGCCAGTTTGGGGCAGCGGTTTGTAAGAGATATAAAGAGCATTGCTAGGCGAGAGTACCGCTGAGGTAAGGTGTAAGGTAAAGCAAGGGGTATCACTTTCAGCCTTTCGAAGTTGTCGTGAGGCACACGTGAGCTCAGAGCTCCCAGCGTAGCCGGGACAAAACAAGCTCAGGTCAAGATATGAGCCCGGCGTCACCGGCCGAAACAAGTTCAGGGCACTGTTGATACGATTTTCGTACATTCGAGGCTCGAAGATGCAAGCTCGTAACTAAGGTGCGAGCATTCGGTTGTTGGAACGATTGGTCAACGTCGTTGCGCGAGAACCGAACAGTGCAGAACTCTCAGCAGAACAGGGAGAGAGCTGACCTTGTCTGCTCTTAAGCGGCTGTGTTGAGCACGGAGACGAAGCTCTTCGAAATAAACCGAATATCTCCAAGAATTCGGAGAAATGGGCCAGCGGTGTGGCGAGTGGAGTACCCTGCGTAGCCGGGTAACGAGTTTTTAGGGAGAATAAGCATAACGAGTTCTTTCCGTACACATTGGTGGAACGTCGTTTGGTAATAACACGAGTCCAGGTCATGCACTCGAAAATGTCGAGTCGCTAGGTTTTTAAGCATATTAGTGTTACGTTCGTCGTCGATAGTACATGCTGCACGACGGGATCGGTGACGCTGTGCTCAAAGTTAGTACGATCGAAGGGAGGTTAGTGGAAAGGTAACCCATCTAGGAATTTTACCGTTGCAGATCCCAGTTGTAGTCGTGGGTTAGTGGTCGTGGAGCAGCACAGTCGTACACTGACTGTCGCGGGTTGAGGTTGTTATCCCACCCCTGAGCTACTGTTCCCATGTGCTCTCTTCCTTTTTTTCCTCACCTGCAGTCTTGTTCTTCAGTCCCGGCAGTGGGAGAGGACATCAACTCTTTGAGTTGAGTGTGTTCCCTTGTGCGCTGCAGTTGTCAGGATTTTTTTAAGGCATTTTTTTTTCTCACCTGCAGTCTTGGTCTTCAGACCCGGCAGTGGGAGAGGACACCAACTCTTTGAGTTGAGTGTGTTCCCTTGTGCGCTGCAGTTGTCAGAATTTTTTTATTAAGTTTTTTTTATTCTTTTTTTTGGCGTCAGCGCCAACACCCCGCAGGAGGTGGTTGACCTCACAGGCCAAAGCCTAGAAACCGACTGAGATTTGGGCTTTAGTGTCCCAACTAAGTGGTGCCCTATCAGGGTGAGGATGGCAACACTTCGTAGATGATAAGGGGGTTGGAATACGGAGCTCCTCACAGTTTAGCTCGAGGTTTGTACGGAAATGAGCTCCAATTCCACTGCTGTCGTTGAGAGAGAGGTGTCACTGTAGACTTAGGCTCATACCCACTCTCAACAGTAACCATCAAGTTTTTTTTTTTCTTTTTTTTTGTAATTTATTTTTTCTTTCTTTTTCTCGTTTTTTTCTTCAAAGTTTTTTATGAGATTAAGCTCGCCGGTGGTAAGGTGTCCAGTGAAGTCAGGAGGAGGCATCTGGGTACCTGCCTTGCTGACTTCACAAGCGAGCATGGAGTCCAGAGTAACACAGTGGCATTATATAAGCGTCGCCCGGCGGCCTCACTACGCCGTACAGCCGTCCCTGGCTGACGCCCGGCAGCCGCCCTCAACGCCATCATGAGCGCGCGGTTTGAACGCAACCTGAAAGAGAGAAAACTTTTTAACAGGCCGCTCCTTACAGGAAGTTATCACTAATAATTCTAATCTAAATTTAATTTTGATACTTCTATAGACATGCCGCTTGTGAAGATTCTACGGTTAGATGGAGCAGGCAACCTCAATCCGGGCCTAAGTCCTACATGGTATCACGGAGTTGAAGGTGGGAAAAAATTATCCACTGCCCGTGAAAAATAATTGGTGAGTGCTCCGTTGATCATCTGCCAAATTTATACGTCGTGACCGGAGAGAAAAAAGATGAAATCTAACTCCAGAAGCTGCTTGCATATTGCTCTGATTTCAAAATGTATTTCAACCAAGAAGTGTCTTCAGAAAAATGTATAAGGATCCCACTTTTGCCATCTTCTGGAACCTGGTCATTGAACTGTATGAAAACGTAATTGTAAAGCGACTCTTGACGAAATTCATTCATTGTCTTACCTCTTGAAACCTACATTTTCTCAGAAGTTGATGAAAACTTGTTTGTACGTCTAAATCTGGTTGAATCAATATACAAAGGTTATTTTTTGTGTAACCGGAAAACCTTACCAAGTTTAAAATAAAATAGAATGATCATTGATTCACTTTCAACTTTGTCTCTGTTTTAGCCCTGCATGATAAGCCGCACATTGTAAATGAATAATAGTCATGATGTTTGGTTTTCCAGATGACAGATTATGGAGCAGAGTTCATCAAACGTTTGTCCTGCTGCCTCGCCAGTAAGGCTGAGGCCGTGCTCAGTAACCTTGCCCAAGATGTCAGTGTCTGAAACAGCTGAAGGCTTGTCTATATTTGCCTGTAATTCATTGCCAGTTAAGCTCCGGCAGCCTTCTGTAACCTTGCCCAAGTTGTTGGTGTCCGAGACAGCTAAAGGCTCGTCTATATATGGCTGTAGTGCAGTGCCAGTAAAGTTGGAGCCGCCTCCAGTGTATTTGGATGACATGCCAGTGTCTGAGGCATTTCGGTATCCTGTAGACAGGAAACAAGAACCATCAGCTCCACTAATCAAACCTGATGGTGAGTACACGAGGCAAAGGTTTCGCTAATGATAAGCCCGCAATGGCGGGACACTAAGATCTGCGTTTGTGAACTAAAGGGAGCAAGTTCACTTTAGGCAGGCAGACAAATTCTTGTGAGTCTAGCACTGCAGCATCAGTGTTCCAGGCTCTCACACTCCCCTTGTAGAGCACCGACCTTCTAAAAAATGGGACGCCATAGAGCTCTCCGTTTCCATATGGACTTTCCACCTCTGGTACAATGGCTCTGACAATCTGTGATCCGTTGCAGCCGTGCCCTCCTCCTGGGTCTTGCAGGCATCTATCCGTTGGATGAACCACTGCATGTTAATTTTCCCAGTTGTCTCCCTGCTGCCTTGTATGAGTTCATCGACTGACAGAGTTTGTATGATTCCAAATTCGATTCAGCACCTCTCTGCTTCTTAGGTTTTTGGTGTTGTTTGCCACAAGGCTACCTACTTTTTATGTGGTGAATAAGGGCCGCAGGCATGACACCTATGAGAGAATCAAAGTAGCACGTGTCATATTACATGCTTGTATGGATTTTTAGCTACCACTGACAACGGGTTCTGCCTCAACTGGCGATGGTTGGGGCTTATGGAGGTAACTTCACGCACTGCTTCACTGCTGTAGTGATTGTTGCACTTATACGGGTGAGCTGCATTAATAAAGCGTGATGTGTATCACTGCAACTTATTCATGACCAAAGAACTGGGAATTTTTAGATCAGTACCTAGCTTGAATAGAGCAACTATTCTTTTGTATTACTAACAAGTTTATTAGGGATTGTGGGACACTGTTTTTTTTCTCTCGATTCCTGTGAGGCCGATCTCTCATTCGATAAATGGTTCAATGAGTTTTTGTGATGATGAGTTTCGAAGACTCTAACTCACTGCCATGCAGTGATGCAGACAGCAGATTGATTGCTAGCTGCAGCGCAGTTCTGGTACAAAATGGCCTTGTATGCAGTGGTGGTACCACGAAATTTCCATTATGGAAGTGGGGGGATGGGAAAATGTGAAGGAGTTTCATAATATATACAGCCATCTATGATTGTTATAGGGTAAAAATATTGTGGAAGGGGCGAGTTTTTATGTATCTGCAAATGGTCATTTACACATGAATATTTTTTTCTACCGCCAGTTGCAGATGACAGAGCTGCCTGTGTTTCTCCCACAGCAACGAAAGGCGTTGCGATCGCCTATGACTCAACTGATGATGACTGCATATCTGTGAAGGAAGAGCCCGTTGATTGGGCACCTGATGAGCTGGTGAGACTCTTGGCTGTAGCTCCTTAGTAGATACCTGGTCTGGTTCCTAAGAACTGCGATGCTGGTAGCTTATGTTGAGGTCAAGAGTTCCACGCTTCGTCCTGGTTGAGCATCATGTAGAATCGTTAAATTATATATATTATCGAACATGCATAAGCCCTGTTAAACTTACTTACCCTCACCCTGAATTACTAAAGCAGGTCAAGAATAAAAAAAAAATTATTTGTTTTCTTAGAGGTGGTGATACATAGCATATATCTGTCTAGTAGGTTAATATCAAGTTATTCCTCATCTGCTGTAATTAGGGCAATATACATAACATATAGACATGCGATGTCAGAAACAAATGGTAAAAGAATGGAGAGCTTATGCGGAATGCCGAGGTAGGCTTCTTATTAGCCTCTGCGGGAAATTTGCTTTTATACGCTGCATAGTCTCTGGTAGTCATTTTGGCTCAGCTTTTGAGTATGACTAGAGCAATGAGATTATTTGCAATGGCGGTAGCCCAATATCATCAGTGACGCCAGCCAACTACTAGCATTTACAGTAGCTATTATCATCAGTGACCCCAGCCAATTATTAGCATTGGCAGTAGCCCAATATCATCAGTGACCAAGCCAACTACGTATTAGCATTTTCAGTAGCCCAATATCATCAGTGACCCCAGCCAACTATTAGCATTGGTAGTAGCCCAATATCATCAGTGACCCCAGCCCACTACGTATTAGCATTGGCAGAAGCCCAATATCATCAGGACCCCAGCCAACTATTATCATTGGCAGTAGCCCAATATCATCAGTGAGTGCAACCCACTATTATCATTGGCTGTAGCCCAATAATCCAATGTCTTTGACTGCAGCCTCTATTATCATTGGCTGCAGCCCAATATTGTTTGTGACTGCAGCCCACTATTATCCCTGGCTGTAGCCCAATATCATTAATGACTGCTGTCCACTATCATCATTGGCTGTAGCCCAATAGACCAACGTCATTGAATGCAGCCCCTATTATCATTGGCTGTAACCCAATATCATTAATGCCCCCTTCCCTCTATTAACATTGGCTGTAGCCCAATATTATTAGTGACTACAGCCCACTATTATCCTTGGCTGTAGCTAAATATTATTAGTGACTGCTGTCCACTATCATTGTTGACTGTAGTCCTATATCATTACTGATTTCTTCATCCCATTATTATCATTGGCTGTAGCCAATATAATCAGTGACTGCAGCCCAATATTATGTATGGCTGTAGTTCAATTTTATGTGAGAATGCAGCCAATGTAGTATCCTTGACTGTAGACCAATATTGCCAGTGGCTGTGGCCAGGTATCAGTAACGGCAGCCAGTATCATCAATTACTGCCGCCCAATATTATCAGTAACGGCAGCCAATATCAGTGCATGCCGGCTAATATTGTCAGTGACTGCCATCCAATATCAGAGACTATCATTCACTAATGGTAGTGACTAAGGCTCAATATAAACCGTTACTGCTGCCTAATATCAGTAATTGCTGCTCAGTATTATCAGTGACCAGCTCCGTGTTATCAGCGACTACTTCAGAATATTTTCAGTAAATGCCACACAAATATCAGTACTACTGCTCAATATTATTAGTACTACCGCTCAACTACTATTAGTGACTGCATCCCAATAATATCAGTAACTGCCGCTCAAAAATATACGTGACTGCCTTTATACAAAGAAAATGTGAAGATTGTGTTTATTAATTTTCTAATGCTAATAACCGAACCTAATCTTCCGTGACGCCCAGTCCGAGTCACTCAGAATTTGTTTTTTCACTGGACCAGTCCTTTGAAGTGTCCACCACGAAACGTTCTGACATTTAGAGCTTCTGTTACTTGTTGCCTATGTAGGGAGGTAGTAAGCCAATATACTGATAAAATAATGAGGTCTCAGTATTTATTCTTTTTCCAAAAGGGCTTCTAATAATAACCGACTTAATCACCAGACTGTGCCGGTCCGATTCATCCTGATTAGTAAAATGCACTCGGAACACGCATTTTCAACTGTGCCGCTGCAATTACTCACATATTTCAAAGTTTCTGTACAGTAGTTAGTGCACACATGAGGTAAGTGTATGTATGTGTGTTTGTTGCTCATAACTCTGGCAGGCGGTTCAATGCTACTGTTGAAAATATGCAATTGACTGATGGGGTGCACAAGTAAAATGTATCGAACTAGCCTATCGCGTATTACTTATCAGACTGTATGAATGGACTGCCACATACATACCTTGTGCAGATAGGAAGTTTACCACAAGACTTGCCAATTAATAATGCGAGGGTACATACTTAGGCCTAAAGAATAAAAAATTACAGGTGGTATCGGTAGTATCTTGATGAGGCCAGTGGTATTAAAATGGATATCGAGACACTGGATCCCTCTGTTGCATCTTTGTGAAATAAAAGCAGTGATTTGATATCAAAGTGGCACTGGCTGGTTTTCAGCTATCTCTAACTTATTAACTCTTTTTAAATAAACTCTGCACAGTATTTGAAACTTGAAAATGAATAATCCATACTCGGGGCACCTTGTGGATATTTTGGAGTAGGTTTCATAGATGTACTCAATTATGTTAGAGCACAAACTGGGTTCATTCTGAAGTGGATAAAGTGCAGGCGCTAACACCTGAGAACGATTGATTTTGCTTCACAGCTTCGAAATAAACATTCTAGCCTTGGTTTCATTTGTGTACTGAATTATGTTAATCAAATCATTGAAAGAATTGACCTGCTTCAGAATGGCCAAAAATTGAAAAATTTTCTGCTCATTTTTAGTCATTTAAAATGTACCTATATATGTGTGGCATACGTTGTAGAAATATTCGAGCAGCATATCACTGGAATTCTCACAGTGGGGGGGAAAGGTAGTAAGATTGTGGGGAAATCTGTAATTTTAGGGCTCCCCTGATAACTTATATATGTGGGTGCTCAACTAAAACTCAAGCATAAAGCTTGAAGAACGACCTTAAGTCAGCAGTTCTTTCCGTATTTTATAGTCGGCCTTTGGAATGGACTCCCTTCCGATGTTGTTCATGTTGAGTCAGTCAACGCATTTAAAAATCGTCTTGACATACATTGGGAGAGACTTCCTCCACAGAAGTGCTCCTCCAGGAGTCGCAAACTCTTAACGGCCAATGCTTCCAAGGCCACCTTAATCCGTCCTCTTCTTTCTTCCGCTCTAACTATTCAGTTTGATGTCTCTAAGCTCCGTATGTCAGCGGCTCTTGATCATGCTTCCGTGCATTCATGAGCGTCTCTTTGGCAGACTCTTCCCCCTCCCCCTTCTTTCCTCTTTTTTCCAGTCCTCTACATCCTACTAACATAATGGCAATGGCTTATAATGGGCCGGGGCGTAAGTTTCGGTGTCTTTTTGGGAATGGGCCTATTGGTTCGTCTACTGCAGCCTTTCTAATATAAGTACTCATACGTCATTTTTTGACACAGAGAAATGAAATAGGGCTCAGTTGAATTAGGGAGAGTTGCTATACAAGCTAACAGAAAGCTTCTCTAGGTATTTAAATTAGGAAAATATATAGCTGGATCAAATTGAAAAATGAAAAATATAGCTATGAAAAATGACTTCGAAGCTTAACTTTGTATCTCAAATTATGCATGTGACAAGCCAAGGGCGCTGGAACACACCCTTTTCCCATCGTAAGCAAGCGAACTTGACACCATAAAAGACTTAGGCCTGTATCTGTAGCTGCCTTAACAAGCTAACCGTAGTTTCACACGTGCTATAACCTACTAAGGGTATTTTTCCTAGAAGCGTTTCAGTTATTTGCTAAGACTAATCACTAAAACGACCATAGAGGCGTACGCCTGTTTTGGCGGATCATGCGGCGTGGACGCTCGAGCCCCCAGCCAGCCGGCGGTCTTTCAGCCCCTTTACTGACCTGCTGCCTGGCGTCACTTATATAAGGCTGGAGCCAGGTCCCTTTCCATGCCCATGATGTCAGTCGCGACGGTGAAGAGGGAGGCGTCTATGGTGTCAAGTTCGCTTACGGTTTGAAAAAAGGGCGTGTACCAACACCTTTGGCTTGTCACAAACATATTTTCCCACCTCTCGCTTCACGGGACACCATAAAGGACCTATTAACCACGGCCAGGACGGGTAAGTTTTAGGTAGAGTACGCGATCTAGGTTAGTTTATTAGTAGGCTTATACATTAGGGTAAGGACTATCTGGCAACCCTGACAGCCTATATATGGTGGCTGGTGCCTGGAAGCTTTCGCATTTTATGTAAGCTCAGAGTCGTGTGACTGTGCCCGCTCCATGCCCCAAGCTGACTCGTGCTACCCTCCTGTTGGAGGATATAAAGATTATTATAATGATTTTTTTTTACCCGGAAGCCTATGGTGAGGCGAACCCAGAGGCAACTGCCCTTGGTCAGCCTCGAGCCCCCTGGGCTTGACGCTCCCACCCTACTGTAAGGCTGCAAACAGGTCAAAGGCCCCAAACACGCCTCTGACTTTGGCCGACAACCAATTTTTTTTTCTTTTTTACACACCCTTGCTATTCGTACCAGGCACTGATACAATCTAGACTTGGATGTCATGCCAAGTCCATACCTACTTTCACAACCGGTAGTGAGCCTGCACCGCCACCCCAGATCGACCTCCATAGCCTCAGCCATAGACTCCGCGTCACCAGGGCAGGAGTGAGACCCACGCCCTGCATTTGGTTTGTGTGCGTTTTTTTTTTTGCCGGCTGCTGTTGGGGAGATGCGATACTTTGCAGACGTGGGCGCCATGCCCAGTCCATACCCAACAACGCCGCAGAAGCTGGTCGACAACCCAGGTCCAAGCCTGGAGGCCGACTGAGCGCTGTACCCTACCAACGCAGAGGTCAGTGTTGCCTCACCTGGGCAGCCCCCTCTATGGCAACACTAGGACCTTGGCCCCCTCCTTTGGTTGCCTTGCTTACTAGCGGGACAATCGTAGATGGTAACACTTCGTAGGGGAGAAGGAGGGTTGCAGTACGGAGCTCCTTGCAGTATAGCCTGAGGATAGGAGCTCCAACTCGACTGCCGTTGAGAGTGAGGTATTATAGCAGACTTGAACGCCAATCCAATAACAGCCGTCGCAACAGGTGCAGAGCAACCCAAATGTCTGGTTGCCATAACCGAGACTGTGTTCTGCACCCTGCAGTAAAATATTATTTTACATAAATATATATTTTTTTCTAATTTACAATTACATGTAGGGAAACAAATATAAGGACGAGGCTAAGCTCGCTGGGAGAGTTGGTGTCGATGCAAGTGAAGCCGAGGGGGAGAGAGCAAGCATCAGACATCCTGCCTCAATGGCATTACAAGTGCGCATGGAGAAGGGACCTGGCTCCAGCCTTATATAGGATAGGACATACCTGGCAGCAGGTCAGTAAGGTGGCTGGAAGACCGCCTGCTGGCTGGGGGCTCGAGCGTCCACGCCACTTCATCCGCCAAAGCCGGCGAACGCTTCGATGGTCATCCAGCCTGTAAAATTTTAGTGATTAGCCTCAGCACATAACTCAAACGCTTCTAGGAAGAATACCCTTAGTAGGTTATAGCACTTGTGAAACTACGGTTAGATTGCTAAGGCAACTACAGATACGGGCTTAAGTGCTTTATTGTGTCAAGTGAAGCGAGAGGTGGTAAAAATGCTTGTGTTGGCTTGTAGAGCACAGTTTTCCTTACTAAATGAGCCCTGTGTAGGCTGTCTACGTAAAAGCTTTACTGTGTATATCCACGAAGTTTATCCTAAAATTCTAATTTGCTATAAAATACCCTGTTCTATATGCATATGCCGCAAATCGAAAATTTGTCATAAAATTTCATTTTCTTTGGTCGTTCTCTGTACGCATGCAAAATTTCAAATCTCCCATATCGTTAGTAAAAAGTCTTTCTGGATCAGGTCAATCCCCTTAAATCATAGTTGGTGGTGACCCGGACCTTTACCCATTCT
>LQNS02278129.1:20511712-20522364 GCA_001587735.2 Parhyale hawaiensis
AATGGTGGATACAACTGAGCGTGGTGGTTTTCTTACGGTGGCTCTCTGGAGCAGCTTCCTGACGAGCTCAGTTCTCGTAGGTACTGTAAGTATAAGAGACACAGCTGAGTGGCCTGTACCATGACTTCAGACACATATTGAAACACAAGCAAGTTAGCTGAACCGGCCGGCAAAATATTAGCGATCATGAGTCAGGATAAAACATACACAGCATAACTTGGATACCGATTGCTATGCAGGTCGAGTGCACTAAGGAATTAACATTCAAGTGGCGTAGCCCGTATCAGCAGCTAAGACGGTTCAAGAATAGCATCATTCTGTTTTAAAACTAAAAGAAATATCAATGCATTTACACCTCGGCATTACTTTTATTTCAGAAAAAAATTGTTTCTCTGTATTTTTGTAGCTACTTAAATAATTTGACATAGCCTACTCCTCGTTCACCAATAGATCAGAAAAAAATTGACTACTTAGAAATGGCTCTTAGTGACACAATGGGGTCACTGACAGTCTACTTCAATCTTAGATTTAATATACTTGCGTGACAACTTCAGTTTTTACTTTTGTTAAAAATATATGATTCCATTGCAAATGCCAAGAGAATAATTTCCTACGCTTAAGCTGGTGTATATTTTTGGAATTCAGCATTATGCCCTTGTAAACATTTCTCTGAATGATAATTATAGATGAACTATAAATATATGAAAATTTAATATTCCAAATATTACTAATGATGTCATACAGCCTAAATGTGTAATAAAACCTCTTTTTAGCCGTAATATGTGCGTATACTTTGGGAAAGCAGTTGGACACATGAAATGCTTATGGTATCAAGGAGTCGGAAATCAAGGGCCAGGAGTCGGACTTTCAACATCCGACTCGACCACTCTGGTTACTAGTGAAACAATGATAGTCGCATCCTTCCGCAGTCTCAATAATGCTTCGCTCGGCTTACTTGCCGGAAGGTCTCACGTTTCTTCATATTCATTCATCTTCCCTGTCGGAAGGTCTCACGTTTACTTCAAACTCATTCATCTTCCCTGTCGGAAGGTCTCACGTTTACTTCGAACTCATTCTTCTCTGTCGGAAGGTCTCACGTTTACTTCAAACTCATTCATCTTCCCTGCCGGAAGGTCTCACGTTTACTGCAAACTCAGAAGAGCTCTATTGGTAGGAGCAGTCCCATGGGACGACCCACTTACCCGCATTCGGTAGCTCACTTCATGGAAAAGAAAGGGGAGTACCTATTGAAACTTAATTCTACATACAAACTTCGTCAGGAGGAACCTCGGTCAGCTGTAATATCGACGGCAGAAGCACTAGGGACAGCGCTGAATGAGTGACGCCCAAATTTGTCTTTTGACAAGAAAAGGGCTCACCAAAATATACTCTGGAGGGCGATGCATGAAAGCATAGAACACTGAGATCGTATTTGAGGGCTATTTTAATATGATTGGTTTTCTCCTGAATGTCTAGACGCCAAATGCCGATTGAGATCGCTTTTCGTAACGCACGTATATGTACACGAGGGGCATTTGTGGTGCTTCTCTCCTGAATGCTTGTAAGAAATGTGACGAGTGAGATTACTGGTTGAAGCACACGCATAATTACAATCACTACACCTGTAACGCTTCTCTCCTGAATGTTTGCGGGCAAAATGAAGAGCGAGATCGCTGTTTAAAACACTTGCATATTCACACTCACTACATTGGTACATTTTCTCTCCAGAATGTTTGCGGGCAAAATGGCGAGCTAGGTCGCTCTTCATAACACTAGTAAATTCACAATCACTGCATTTGTGGCTTCTCTCTCCAGAATGCTTACGAGCAAAATGAACCTTAAGAAGGCTTTTTGAGATACAAGTATAGTCACATTCACTGCATTTGAGATGCTTATCGCCGGAATGTCTGTATGCAGCATGAGACGCCAAATCAGCATTCGTTGCAGACGCATACTCACAATCATTGCACTGGTAAAGTTTCACTCCTGAATGCTTGCGGGCAAAATGACGAGACAGTTCGTGTCTCGTAACAAAACTATACTCGCAGTTACTGCATTTGTGAGGTTTCTCTACTGAATGCTTGCGGGTAAAATGGACCCTGAGTGCGCTCTTTTCGTAGCAACTATAATCACACTCACTGCATTTATAACGGCGGTTATGTTCTGCATGTCTGTAGGCAATATGCGACGCAAGTTCNTAACGCTTCTCTCCTGAATGTTTGCGGGCAAAATGAAGTGCGAGATCGCTGTTTAAAACACTTGCATATTCACACTCACTACATTGGTACATTTTCTCTCCAGAATGTTTGCGGGCAAAATGGCGAGCTAGGTCGCTCTTCATAACACTAGTAAATTCGCAATCACTGCATTTGTGGCTTTTCTCTCCAGAATGCTTACGAGCAAAATGAACCTTAAGAAGGCTTTTTGAGATACAAGTATAGTCACATTCACTGCATTTGAGGTGCTTATCGCCGGAATGTCTGTGTGCAGAATGAGACGCGAGATCAGTATTCGTTGCAGACGCATACTCACAATCATTGCACTGGTAAAGTTTCACTCTTGAATGCTTGCGGGCAAAATGACGAGACAGTTCGCGTCTCGTAACAAAACTATACTCGCAGTTACTGCATTTGTGCGGTTTCTCTAATGAATGCTTGCGGGTAAAATGATGGGCAAGTTCGGTTTTCGAAAAGCAGGCGTACTCGCAATCATTGCATTTATATCGCTTTTCTGTGGAATGCTGACGCGCAACATGAGATTTTAGGGCGCTCTTCAAGAAGCATGTATAATCACAGTCGCTGCAGTGCCACGTCTTCTCACCAGAATGCTTAGCAATAAAATGATTCACCAAGCTTTCTTTGTACTTCGTATTGAATTCGCAACGTTTGCACTTGTAAGACATCTTTGGATGCCCGGCAGTCAAATGAGCGCGCATATCCTGATAAGAAGAACCGATATAGTCACAGACACAACACTCACGAAGCTCTATCCCAACATTCACAATAGCAGCATCCAAAGAGCCATGATTAGAAAGGGGCCCGCCTAATGAAAACGATGAGCCACACTGCTTGTTGACTGATGTCACAGGATTATTCACGGCTGGCTCAAGGACGCTCTTCGCAGCAGCATCAGCCATGGGGGTCTCACTTGAAGAATCTTCAGCGGGTCCATCACTATCGGGCGTTTCCGATTTAGGTCCAAAGTGTGTCTGGCCTCTCGTGTCAACCACCTGCCAAGGCGAATAAAAAAAAACACATATTGCATGAGATACGCAAGCCGTCTTGGTAGTTTGCTTCTGTGCCAGGAGGTTACACCAGTACACAATGGCCAATCTTTGCATTAACTAGGAACAGGCTGAGTTGCAGCGATGCCAATGGTCCACCGTCAGGGACAAACTGTAGCAACGATCAAGCATTTTTTTTTCAACGGAAGCTAGCAAAATATGTTGTAAATGTTCTACCGCCATCAGGAGCACACGGCAATCATTTTAAAATAGAGGAGTTTACTGAAGAGATGTAAGCAATATTACAATGTCATAGCTTAGGATAACATTTAACTAGATAATAGACTCTTTGCACAAAGACTCTTGCATGGCTACTCTGTTCATGCTCCTTGGGCTGCAGCAGTGGGCACTGAACTGACTCTATGCAGTGAGAACAGATGAGGCTAATCTGATATGCACTTGCTTATAAAATGGACTTCAGCATGGAAGGTAGATATTTGGCGGTTGTAATGAGGGGTATGAAAGATTTCTATAAATTGTGCGAGAATAAATTTGGTGCAGGCACGTCGCCAGGTGAGGCTGTAACGTGTCTAAATTATCCTACTCCCTGCTGAATAACAGAGTAACATCAATTGCCGTCAATGTATCACTATACAATATCATTACAAAAATTCGCTAGCTCATACTTCGCTTAGTAGTGATCATCCAACAGTAAAGGAACATTTGGGCTGCAAAGTAAGCCGAAAACTCAAGAAATAGAAGGAGAAAATGCAAAAGTAAATCAGCGGCCAATACTTGAAGAAGAACAACAACAAAGTCTCACCGCAAGTTCATTAGATGTCCAGTCAGTGGGCTCTTCCTTCACATATATGCACTCAACATTAGTCAGCTCCTGTTTGATATGAACACTTTCGGCTGCTGCGAGAGCAAGAGAGGCAACACCTGGTATTGCAAGAAACACAGACACTAAGAGAAATGCATTAAAAAGAGGTGAAAATAATAATTTCCAATGCCACTCAAAATTTATATCAACATCTTACAATTTATGTAAAATATTTCCGAGGTATAGTCACAAGTACGAGTAAAAAATTAAGTTAAATTGGGCCAGTCGTAAGAATCTGAGGAAAAGCACAGCAACACGCAACGAACACGCAAAAATGCAACACGACTGAAATAATTAATTTTGCAGGTCGTTCACATCAAAACTAAACTTGACACTTTGTGTTCTCTTGGTGCTGCTATAGAAGTATTTATCATACAATGAAATTCAAAGTGTCGGTTTCTCGTTGGAATGGCACTATTTGAAATATCATATATGTAGAAGGGACGCAGGTTCTAATAAGATTTAAACAACCACTTTAGTGAATTATAGACAGGAAATTGAGTGCACAGATCATATTTGAGCAGCACAAAGATCCTGACAGTGTCACATAGCCTACACATGAACCCTCACGCTAGCAGCAGCACACGAAGAGCTATGATTAGAAAGGAGCCTATTAGATGTAGATGAGCAATACAGTTTTTCACTGACGTTAAAGGGTCGTTTGCAAAAGCCGGGCACACTTACTCTTTCCAATTGAAGCGGCACCAGTCATATGCGCCACACTTTTTGGTCCGGCATTATCGTGTGCTGCCGGTACTGGTCCATGGTGTGATGGCTCCCTCGTATTAACTGCCTGCCAAGAAGAATAAAAATATCCATCACTAAAACAAGAGAAGTTTTTGGATCAATAACCGCAGTGGCAGATGAAAACTAGAGCACTCTGAGAGCGTATACCTCCGCCATGCAAGGCAAAGATTACGAAAAATTCAAATTGGTTCTGAGACCATGATTTTCTTTTAATCAACACCAAAATCTAATCATTGGTGCCCTTCAACTGTGTTAACAGCGTCAGTGTATTTTTTTTTTAGATTCGTTCATAATTTTTTTAGTTATGCTGCTAACAAACATTATGACAAACATTAGTCAAACACACAAAAGAACCAACGGATCATCACTAAAATTTGATCACTTATGTCTTTTAACACTAACAACTTCTATAAATTTCATAAAGATCAATTCACAATTTTTTTGTTATTATGCTAACAAGAATAAAATAAAAAACAGTGACAAACTGACGAATGAACAAACAGAGTATCACAAAAATTTGTTCATTTAGTCTTAGTGATTCAACTAATAACTCATTTAAATATCATAAACTCTGTCCGCGATTTTTTTGAGCTATGGCATTGAGAAAAATGAGACAAACAAACGGATAGCTGGATCTTCACCAAAAGTGAATCATCTGTTCCTTTTAGCATACATTACAATCCCTGTAAATTTAGTCCAAATCTGTTCATAACGTTTTGAGCTATCTTCATGAAATGCAGGCAGACAAACAAATAGTTAGAGTAACAAACCCAACGCAAACATAACCTCCTTGGCGAAGGTAATAAGCTTACAGCTTTAGCAATCGGTACAACGGCAGCAGCAGGTAATTATAGGCAGCTCTGTAATTTGGCAGAACGCAAACTAAAATGGATCTCACAGTATATAAGCTTCTGATGTGTACACTTGGACATAACAAGTAATTATACATTTCTTGGAAAAAACTGAATGAAAAATCAGAGAAATAGTTTCACTATCATCAAAAAGAAAAAAATAGGAACTGAAAGCACAGGGGCGAAAAAAAAATTATTTCGGTCTTTGTATCAATTCATAGCTGCCTGATTTTCTACTATTTCCCATCTCCACAGTACAAGCAAGGTTGATAGGTTTATTACACACAGATAAACAATACAATAATGAAAACTTTCTGAGTACAATATACGTACAGTAATATATCTGCAAAACCCATAGAAAAGTTGTAGAACTTTTTTGGGTAACAAGTAGTAATTAGACTAATACAATTGCATAACATAATCCTTATACCGCTTTTTATGGGAGTCATTAGACATAAAGTCTAATAGGTGTGTTTGAATCCGATTAACAAGTGATACGGTTTGGAAAATATTTGAACGTTTCTCTACATCAACACGAACATTTGGAAGATTAAGAATGAAGCGACTCATCTCGTAGTTTTGATGAGGTATGAGTGATCCGTAATATTGTCGAAAGACAAGAGGATGGTTATGAATAAGCGATCGGAAAAACGTAAGAAGCGAATAGTTATACACATCTTGAAGTTGCAACATTTGTAAATCACGGTACATATCACTACGATTCATTAACGGTGTATTATTTCGATCTCATTTCACGCGAAGTATTCGCCGTAGTATATTATTTAGCAAAACTTCTAGCTTACGAATGTAACAACAAGGGGCTACACCCCAGATGATAATATTTTGAATTAACAAGGAATAAGCTAATAATAGTAAATTTGTTTCAAAGAATCACAATTAACATAGACACTGCATATATCATACCATGAAATCTACTGAGCTTTCGGCTTAACTCCTCAATGTGAGCTTTGAAATTAAGTTTATCATCAAGAATCAAACCAAGATATCGAAACTGAGACACCGATTCCAATTCTTTACCGTTGAAATGAATCGTCGGTAAGTCAGGACGAGAACATGGAGTGAATAACATCAGCTTAGTTTTATCCTCATGGGCAATCAATCTATTTTGAGTTAACCATTGCGACAGTTTACTGAATAACTGAATAAGGAAGTGAATATGGGAATAACGTCTGAAGATTTTAGGTAATCTACAGAAACGACCTGAACTGTTCAAACCTAGCACGCACGACCGGAACATTTGTGACACCTTTTAGAAAAACCAACGGTCGCGAAAAAGAACAATTGTTCCTTCAGAAAAGGTAAATGTTAGCTCACCGGACAGCCCAGGCCCTTCTGTGAACACTTGCGTTATTAGGTTTTTACTCTACGTCCAATGGCGAAAGAGTTATGGTCATTTCCGCCAGACTGGTGTGTCAGGTCAGTACATATATGCAAATTTGGATAGAATCTGGCGTGTGTACCTCACTCTGTCTCACAATCGGCTGTCGTGCGAGCGAGGGTTAACAGAAACATTCATTTTGAACCAACAGACATTTAGAGCGCTACTTTCTTCCCGTCGACAATAAGTTTCAAGCAGCACTCTACTTTGAGTAACCTCCTCATAGGTAATATCAATGACACAGTTTGTTACAACCGCATGTGACCTCAAGTTGCAGCAAACAATTGTTGAGAGCCTTCATTGCACATTAGGGAAAGATAAGTGATGCTATTGGCCCACTAGCAGAAAGTATCATGATTGTTGAAAATTTAACTCAAATGTAGTCCCATATCAACCTCAATCAACTTGCGTTTAACTTGGCTTCCTGACATGCATCAGCATTCCAAAGCCTCAAATTAAGCAGTAAAGTGAGACAGCCAAGACTCTCACCGATTCCTCAGCACTTTCGTCAGTGGGCTCGTCCTTGAATTGCATGCAAACATCAGCCAGCTCTTGCTTCACCTGACGACCTTCCACCGCTGCCAAAAGAAATAGGTGGCAGTGCAAGCAAAAATTACAATGAAACACACCATTTACATATCAATAGACCCGCTATTCAAAGTCATTGTGGTACTATGTATATAGTGCCTAGACATAAGTATTTGCACAACTCTATTTTTATGTATCTTAAAAAATTAGGGACTGCTTTAGGATAATTAATACAGGAAGTTTATATAACATATATATAATAGAATATTTAAACAAAACAGTCATATGTGCACTTATAACAAAAAATTTAACACAAGTAAAAGTAATGAGGGACAAAGTATTTGACCAAAATAAATATGATGTTGAAACATTGATATTTATTAGTATAATTTGAATAAATTAGTTTGGAAATTATTCTAGAACGTTCACGAAACGTCTCGAAACAAATGCAATGTGAACAAACCACAGCCGGTGCAATCATTACCTCTCTAGACCTCGTTGACGTCGCGCACACTCTCACTACAATGCTCAAAGTTAAAGAAATCCCTGAAGCTACGCTTAAACGGATAATTCAACTTCTTATTGAGGGATTAACTTATAGAGTAATAGCAGAACGTGTCAATGTTCCTTTTTCAACGGTTGGAGCAATAGTCCGCAAGTGTCAAGTGACTGGGGCGGTCTCCAACCTGCCGAAAGCTGGAGCTCCGCGTAAGATCATGGGTCATCCTCGGCGCTACATGCTACGTAAGGTGACTAATGACCCCATAACAACTTGTGCTGACCTTCAGAGAGAACTGATGTCTGAGGGACTGCATGTCAGTAAGAAAACTATTGTTAGGGAATTGAACCGTACTCTCATTCATGCTTACACTCCTCGCAAAACTCCTCTTCTTACAGCAAAACATGTCGAGAGCCGCTTAACATTTGCCAAAGACCACCTGGAAAAAGGAAATGAGTTTTGGGAAGGGGTTATATGGTCTGACGAAACTAAAATAGAACTTTTTGGCCGAAACGAAGCTCGACATTTATGGAGGAAACGTGGTACTGCCTATGACCCCAAGAACACCATCCCCATCGTGAAGCATGGAAGGGCAGCATCATTGTGTGTGGTTGCTTTACTGCCCATGGTGTTGGGGATTTTCATATCATTGATGGCAAGATGAATAGTTTCATGTATAGGGAGATATTAGAGAAGAAGGTGCTTCCAAGTGCTAAAAAATTCTACGGAGGGCGCAGGTGGACCTTCCAACCAGACAACGACCTAAGCATACTGCGAATTCAACGAAAGAATGGTTGGAAAAGAAGAAAATAAATGTTCTTTCATGGCCTAGCCAATCACCGGACCTTAATCCAATAAAAAATTTGTGGCGTCTTTTTAAGTCTGGTGTCCACAAACGGTGTCCCAAAAACCTTACTGAATCAAAGTTATCTGCAGGGAAGAATGGAAAAAATTACCATCAAGTGAATGTGAAAAGTTAATTTCCAGCTATAACAATCGTCTTCATGCTGTTATTGCCAATAAAGGTCATAATTTTTTCGTCAAAAACTTTTGACCCTCATTACTTTTGCTTGTGTTAAATTTTCTTGTTATAAGTGCACATTTGATGTTTTCTTTAAATATTCTATTATATATGTATATGTTACATAAACTTCCTGTATTAATTATCATAAGGCAGTCCCTAAATTTTTTAAAATACATAAAAAATAGAGTTGTGCAAATACTTATGTCTAGGCACTGTATACAGCAAATTGTAGTGCCAACGAATGTCTGCATCAACTACTGTTTCCCAAATAACTGGAGCAAATTAGGTATATATTCCCTACTGCACAGCTACTAGAAAACAGGCTCTGGCAAGTATGAAAACACCAGACAAGGCATAGCCTTTGAAACAAAGCAGACCTGACTTCTTTATTTACCAGCCCATCTACTGCTATAGAGCATAGATACCGGGCTACAGTAACAAATTGAATGGCAATATAGAAAATGCATGTATAAGAACAAATCCTAAATCGCAATATTTTTTCAGAATTTATAACCTCAAGTCAGTATAGAAACAAATATCTTCAACATCGATTCCATACAAATTCCGAGGGGTCAGCATACTTGGGACCCACTTCACCTTTAATTTATAACACGTAAAGAGCGACTGACAAGCCGCACCTGTCATCCTTTTTCTATGCGGCCACGAAATAAAAGAAGTGCACGGACTAATGCACTCGTCGGGGTTGAGAGACAAGCTTTAGCAAGATACAGCAAATGAAAACCAAACTACGAAATTTTACGCCACAAGATACACTAGTGGGCGAAATAAGAGAACGATTTTCATTTTTTGAAAATAAAGGTTAACCATGTGGAGTAGGTTAATAAATCTTTTGATGGGGCCCTAAGGAATGCATTTAACATATTTCTAGAGAATATCAGGGCAAACATAACTATATTTAATACATTAGAGCACTCTAACAAACAATAGCAAAAATTGAACAGAGCAAAATAAGAGAACGATCGTCTCTTAATACAATTTTACAAACAAATAACTTTAGCACAGTGACGATTACATGACATCACAAGTTTCTTACAAAAATTTGGAGTTATTTTTTCCATTCCTCTTCAATTTTTGTTCACATATCCTTTTCTGTTGATGGTTGTCGTTCTCTTACATTGTCACTTATAATTTTCTATAAATTTTCAATAGGATTAAGGTCCGGGCTTTGGGCAGGACACTTCATGACTTCGATATTCTCTTCCGCAAAATATTCCTTCACTTTCTTTGCAGTATGGCACGGGGTATTGTCCAGCATGAAAATTGCTGGCTGGTTTGGTGATGATCGTAGAGATGGGATAACATGTTGCTGTACAAGATTGAGATACACATTAGCATTGACAGTTTCTTTAATGACCACCAACGGTCCAACTCCTTCAGATGAAAACATGCCCCACACCATTACGCTACCTCCCCCATGCTTTACAGATGTTTTGACACATTTCGGGTTCAGCCTGTCACCTGTTGCACGTCTAACATA